>CM034706.1:13123423-13138220 GCA_020142125.1 Phrynosoma platyrhinos
AACATCCTTAGACAGCTTTAAAAAGGCTGTCAAGACGGATCTCTTCCGACGGGCCTTTCCAGACTTGTTACCCCGCCTCGGACATAAATAGCCGTAAATGATGCTCCTCACGTGGCCCCATCGATAGATGGAGAGGACCATCGACTCAGGCTTATTAGTTATTTTTTTGTATTGGGTTTTTAAATGGAATGATGTTTTAAACTGTCTCGATTTAATACTGTTTTAAGGGGGGTGGGGGGTGTCTTGTATTATATGTTTTTATTGGATTGTATATTTTACACTTGTAAGCCGCCCTGATTGGAGTACCACTGGGCGGGATATAAATAATTTTATTATTATTATTATTATTATTATTATTATTATTATTATTATTAATTTATACCTTGCCCCTCTGCATAGCAATCGGGGCAGCTTCCAACATAAAAATACAACACAATAAGATCAATCCCAAAACCCAACCCCTCCCACCCATTAAAACAGGAGTTGGCAACTTTTTTTGCCGACAGGCTGGGAGGGGGGGATGGCGCTGGGAGCCATCGCATGTGACACCATTTTGGAAAACAAAATGGTGGCCACCACCACCCCCCGCATCGTGCATGGGCACGACAGCAGGGGGCCCCCAGGAGGCCTTGCTCAGCAGCGCCAGGCCTCCGAGAGGCAAAGTGCCAACTAAGTACAGTAACATCAACGATAATGGCTGTAATAGCGGCTAAAATGGGGGGAGAGGAGCAGTTGGGCAGGCTCTTAAAACCGGGAAGACTAGTCAGGAAAGGCCTGCCAGAAGAGATCCGTCTTGACAGCCCTTTTAAAGCTGTCTAAGGTTGAGATATGACGGATGTCGTAGCGGTCATCGAAAAGGCTGTCTGGGAAGTGGCTAACAGTCTAGATTTTTTCACCTGTAGTAAATTCATCCCAGAGGAACAAAGTGTGCGGGATGCATTATACAGGGCAAAGCAGTCTCGAAGGTAGGTTGGACCCAAGCCATTTAGGGCTTTATAGGTAATAACCAACACCTTGTACTGGGCCCGGAAATTAATAGGCAGCCAATGAAGAGACTTCAGTGCAGGTGGTCTCTTTTAGATGTACCGGAGACCAGCCTGGCTGCCATATTTTGTACTAGTTGAAGTTTCTGGACCAAGCACGAGGGTAGCCCCATGTACAGAAATCCAGACAGGAGGTTACCAGAGTATGTACCACAGTTTCAAGGTCCCTTACTTCCAGGAAAGGGCGCAGTTGGCATATCAGCCAAAGCTGATAACAGGTGCTGCTGGCCGTTGCATTCACCTGATTAATCATCTGAAGCGATGAATCCAGGAGCACCCCAGACTGTGAACACAGTTGTTCATGATGAGTGTGACGCCATCCAGGACTGGAGATTGTATCCCAGTACCTGGTTTCAGGGCCGCTACTGTAAGTACCTCTGTTTTGTCTGGATTCAGTTTCAATCTGTTTTTCCTCATCTAGTCCATCTAGCCTTAAGACAGTCATTGAGAGGAGACACGCCATCTGAAGTCGAGACTGAGGACCGAGGCATAGAGATATATATCTGGGTGTCATCAGCGTACTGATAACACCCCACCCCATGTCTCTGGATAATCTCTCCCAGCGGCTTCATATAAAAGTTGAATAACATCAGGGACAGAATGGCTCCTTGGGGGACGCTGTACTTAAGCTCCTTCCTGGCGAAGCTACTGTCCCTGAGCAACACCCTCTGGAATTTGCCTGAGAGCAAGGAATGGAACCTCTGCAAAGCAGCACCTCCGATTTCCAGACCCCTCAGGCAATCCAAGAGAATGTTGTAGTCTATTGTGTCAAAGGCCACTGAGAGATCTAGGAGCACCAGAAGGGCCACACTACCCTTGTCGATGCTCAAACGAATATCATCAGTCAAGGCAACCATGGCAGTCTCAACCCCAAATACTGTCCTAAAGCCCATTTGAAATGGATCTAGATAATCGGTTTCATCCAAGACAGCTTAGAGTTGCTCAGGAATGGTAGTAACGAGACCGTCCTATAATTATTCATATCCGGGGGGGCAGAAAGGGTTTTTTCAGGAGCAGCCTAACCTCCGCTTCCTTTAAACAAGATGGAACAAAACCTTCCCTGAGGGATGCATTGATGATGTCCTTGAGGAACACCTTCACAGCATCCCTCCCCCCCCCAAGACGGCCAGCCATGATGGGCAGGGATCAAGAGGGCAGATAGTTTTCATCACTCTACCAAGGAGCTTGTTAACATCATTGGTACTCACAGATAGGAACTGATCCAGTAAGATTTCAGTAACGGAGTTGCTGGACAGTAACGGAGTTGCTGGACACATCTATAGATTCTGTGTCAATACTAGCATCTAAGTCAGCTCTTTTATCTGCGAAGAAGTTGTTAAACACATCGCAGCAAGCTGTTGTCAGGTTAAGTAGTGGGTTCTGCGCAAGTGGAACCCGCGTCAGCTCCCCTATCACCCTAAACAGCTCCGCTGGACAGGACTCTGCAGACGCAATATGTGCAGAGCAGAAAGATCTATGCCCTGCATGTAATGCCTCTCGATAGGAATCAAAATTCCTATGACGAGTCTTGTCAGATAAGAGTTGAGTTTTCCGCCAAGTGCACTCTAGTCATTGTCCAACCCGCTTCATCTTCCTAAGCTCTTCTGTATACCAAGGTTTACGGTTGGGAGCGGGTTGGAAAGGACGCTTGGGGGCGATTCTGTCGATAGCTTTGGCAAGATCAGTGTTCCAAGTATTGACCAAAGCTTCAACAGAATCACCGGCGTTACCAGTCATTAAATCCTCCAAGGCTTTCTGGAATCCAAATGGTTCCATTACCTTTCAAGGGCGGACCATTTTAATGGGTCCACCACCCCCGGAGGGGCGGGCAGTGGCTCTTAGTTCAGCCTTAACCAGGAAATGATCCGTCCATGGCAATGCAGAGATTTTAATAACCTCTGCCCACGGATATTCCCATTCCGTACTAAAGACCCCATCGAGAGTATGATCTGCACAATGAGTAGGCCCAACAACCAATTGGGATAGGCCCATGTTTTCATGGATTCCATGAACTCCTGAGCCGCACCTGTAAGAGTTGACAGACTGGTCTCCAGAGGGATGTTGAAGTTGCCCAAGACTAAGAGTCTGGGCGACTCCAGCAGTAACTCCAAGACCAGCTATGTAAGCTCGGTTAGGGAGTCTGCTAGACAAGGTGATCAGTATACTAGCAGAATCCCCAAACTATGCCTGGTCCGCAGGCTTAGGTACATGCACTCAAAGTGGACTGTGTTCGGGACAGGTATCCTGGTTAAGCTCAAGTTGTTTTTATGAACCAGAGCCACTTCGCCCCTGCCCCCCTGTCCACTTCCCCTTACCTGCTCACTAATGGAGTACCCTGCCAGGAGGGCCTGTATCCATGTTATGGCACTATCCTCTCCCAGCCAGGTCTCTGTAAAACAAGTCAGGTCGGCATCCTCGTCTAGGAGGAGATCATGGATAGTCTTATTCTTGACCAACCTAGCATTACACAGGGACAAGGTAAAGTTCTATGGAATGGCTGGTAGGCAGGTGTTAGACAGGATCCTTTCCACTGCCACACTGCAGAATTAATGCAGTCTGACACTTCTTTAACTGTCATGGCATGGTATGGAATCCTGGGATTTTTACTTTGCTGTGGCACCAGAGCTCTCTGATAGAGAAGGCTAAATATCTTACAAAATTACAAGTCCCTGAGTTCCATAGCAGTTAGAACAGTATCAAGCTGCATTAATTCTGCACTGTAGATGCAGCCCTATTGTTACCTAGGGCTCCATGGTCTTCCTTGCCCCTGCATATACTAACCCTGCTTAACTTCCAAAATGAGACCAGATGATTCACATTGACATGGTAGCATTACCTAGAGGATTTTGGAGGCATGGCAGTCCATTTTTAGACTGGAAAAGGTTTTAGAGAGGAGTGACCATGGTCATGGGAAGCTAAGCAGTTTACTCAATTCCCTCCCTTGTATTAAAGGTAGAGAAGCCTTGTCCCCTTTCTCATGTGAGCATCCTACCTGGTAAGTGAGTAAATGAATGAATTTTTATTTTGGTCAATGACTAAATACATCCTATCTGATAAAATGCTAACTAGTAGACCCCCATCTAAAACTGATCACTTCATTAAACAGATTTAGGGAATCATCTTAGGCAGCAGCTGTTGCATATCAAGAAGTGGTAGCAAATTGTTTGTAATACTGTACAATTTGTTATTAAATTTCAAGGGTTGGGGAAAGTTGGGATTTTTGCCTTGTATACCAAAATAACCTGACTGGCTTTGTAAGGGTGAATGGAGGAAGGACACCCCTTATCCACTGTTGTCCCCAAACAGTAGCTACCCACCCCATGGAATTTCTGCTGGGGTTTCTGTGTGTGCGTGTGTTTTCCAGAAGATATCCTTCATGGCTAATCTTGCACTCTTGCAATTGCATCCTAGTCACTTAATCCCATTAGTTTGTGAAATACTGGAAACAAAATGAACAGACAAAACAGCCCCAAAGAGAATCAAGTAACCTCTCTTTAGGGAATAGATAATGACCTTAAATCTGTAAATATGTCATGTATGTCTTATAAGAAATCTTCTTCTACTTTCTTATATAACTCTAGTTCAGTTTCCAGAAGTCAGACCATTATTGTACCATAATGATTGCTGTGTATATGTGTGTTATTCTGTTTTGTTTTAAAATGATGGATATCAAATATCAACCAATAGCTTGGATGTACAAAATGTCTATAATAGAATGACTATAGTTCAGTTTCTAGAAGCCAGATTTGTAATTACTATATTTGTTCGTTTTTGTTTTTTTAAATGATAAATTGTAAATATCATCCTGGAGAATGGCTGTGTGAAATGTTCCCAGCAGAATAGCTTTTATAGATACTGTGTTATTTTCACAGTAGAGTAGGATTTGTTATCAGAGACAAATGAGGACTTCTCATCTTAATGCCCAATCCTAGGAAACCTACTTTTCTAAACTACAGCTCCCAAAATCCCCCAGCCAACTTGTCCAGTGGTGACTTCTGGGAGTTATAGTCTAGGGGGGAAATAACTTTTCCCAAGATTTGCCTAACACTTGCCATATGTACCAGCTTTAATTGTCTGACAATGTATTGTTTTATGTTGTGTTGTGGTGTGTTGGTGTCATTTTGTGTTCTGTGTCATTTGCATGTACCTTTTCCATGACTGCCACATTACCCATTCCATAGCGCTAGCCCAGCCTGAAATATAGAAGTATAGCCAGTACAGCTCATCCTAGAACAGGGACTGGCAACCTACGGCCCGTGGGCCAGTTCTTACCGGCCCAGGCGGACCCCTGCCACTGCCGCGTGCCACTGCCACTGCACCTTTTGATTGCCATGCGGCCACGCGCACCACGACCGCCATTTTGATTTCAAAAATGGCGGTCACAACGCGTTTGTGCATGCGCAGGAGTACTGTGCATGTGCAAATGAGTAGCGGCCGCCATTTTGGAAATCAAAATGGCGGCTATGAGTGGCGGCTGCCATTTTGTTCTCCACAATGGCGGCCGCAACTTGTTTGCGTATGCGCAATACTCCTATGCATGCGCAAACACGTCGTGACCGCCATTTTGGAAATCAAAATGGCATCCACAACATGCACAGAGGCAGCACGCACAGCGGTGGCGGCGGTGGGAGTGCATGCGGGGGGGGTCGCGTGCAGCAGCAGGGGGTGCGCGCACACCACCATTCCCCCCCACTCGGCCCAGCAGAAGGGATGACTTCGGGGGACCGGCCCCCCGCTCAAAAAGGTTGCCTACCCCTGTCCTAGAACATATAAATATAAGTAATGATGAAATCTTTTCTTGATCAAATATTCCATAAGAGAGTAGGTCAAGGAAAAGCTTATTTCTCCACCCAACCTCCAGAAATTATTTCAGTGAGCACTGTACTCCATGGAATCAATGCCATCAATGTTGTGCCAGGTCATACATGAGAGCAGTGTTTTTAGCTATTGTAGAACATGGCTGGACTAGTTCTGGCCCTCCAGATGTTGTTGTACTACAATTCCCATCAGCTTTAGCCAGCACAATGTTCAGGAATTCTAGGGATTGTTGTCCAACATATCTGCTGTCCTGTGTTCTGCCTATAAGCTTCTCAGAGACAACTACCTTAACAATAGACTAGTTATACTTATTAAAATTGAGTTGAAAAATTAATCATGGCTATTACAAGTTCTATTAAAAGGAGTGTTGTTCAAGTTAGAGTTCTTCCAGACAGATAGCCGCAGTACTACCAGTCAAAAGATGTGCACAGTGCTAATTCCTTCACTATTTGGGGATGAGGGAGAGATAGGAAAAGTATGGGAAAACATGACTCTTGCAAGTGAGAGACAATTTCCCATAAAAGTGGGTTGATAAATAAATTAAAGAATATAGACATGCACATCCCGTTAAATTTCATGGATGAAGACATGGAAATTGTATGATAAAAGCAGATCATGACAAACTTAGGGGCTGTACAGACGGCCCCTAAGGGGCAGCTATGTGCTGCCCCTGGAAGTGCCGGATCGGGGTGCTGCAGCTGCACACCACGGCCCCGATCCAGCACTTTGCCACTCCTTTTTAGTGGCAAAAAGCTGGCCTTGCCACCACTGCAGCAACTTTTCTGCTCTCCTTTGGTGCAGCGTGTCTAAATTGGGTGGGCAGTGTGGAGACAATGTGGGGGCAGAGTCGGGGTGACCAACGTGCGGTTGCCATGCCCCGACTCCACCCCAGGCTGCCCCCTTTGGCCGGTCTGTACTGGCCCTTAGTAATGTCCACTTTGCCAATTACTTCTTTTTTGTCCCAGACATGAAATTGTTCAAAGCGTCAGGATATCATCACCATCTACTTGCAACTCCCCCATGTTTTCCTATGCTCCTTCAATATTTTTTAAACTACAATTCTTCAAATTCCCCAGTTAGCCTTGCCAAATGTCTCATCCAAAAAAAAAAAAAACCACAAAAAAAACGGCATCTAGTTCAATCCAGTGTTAGGAACAGAATTCTGCTCTGGGTAGACCTCTGGTCCAATCCACCAAATCTTTCTCCTATTTATGCACTTAGGATACTCTGGCATCAATTTCTAGAGCTTCTGCATCAAGACAGAATTTCTTCAAACCTCCAGCATAAGTTAAATGATACTGATATCTCAACCTCTTGTTTTGTAAGAATGCCAAACCATTTCTGCCAACCCCTAGACATGCAAAATTGTGCTTCTCTTCCCTGTCACACACACATCTCTCAAATTATTCTCCTACACATGCAAACACGCCATATTCCTTGAGCTTGTGTGGTGTACCCTGTTTATTATTGAATTTTAATGTAGCTGATTATATGGGAGAGCAAGCTGAATAAAAAACTATTTCACTCAGTTGAATGGTTAACATTTGCTTCCCTGCTAAGGTGCCTTTGCAGGCTCCTTCATATCATGTGCCTTCTGAGATTTTTTTTCTATATTTAAACTTGGGGGGCAGGGGAAGAATCTTAATTTACCGCTGCTTCTTGCTAATTTCCCAAAAGCCTTATAACATTGTCTCACTTTCTCTGTAGTTCTGTCAAATAAGACTAAAGGTTTTCTTTCTCCCTTTGCCTACTGTTTTCTATTTCAGTATTCCCAAATGAGGGATGAAGTGTTCAAGTCAAACTTGGTGTGTGCATTCATGGTCCTCGTGTTTATCACCGCCATCCAAAGTTTGCTTCCTTCTTCAAGGTAAATGCAAAAACATCTGTAGAATGGTTTCAGAAACTCATTAAACCACTAGTTGCCTTAGTCAGTAGTGGAGGAGGAATATCACATAGTTCAAGTGCTGGTTCATGCTGTGCCTTGCATTCCTGCCATGTCTGATGATATATGGGCTGAAGTGAATGGTGAACATAACCTGAAGTGAGTTCACTGAATAAAGTGAACTTCACCTCCAGTGAGGTGAATGGGCAGAGAAGCTGTTTCATGCCACGTTCTTGTCAGTTTGTAATATTTAGATATATGTAGTCTTCAATATCTAAAATTAGCTATTTTGTTTGCATTTGAGAAATGGGAAAGTAAGAATACAGCCCTAACAATTGTTGAGCCTCGCAGCTAGTTGTTGTTGTTAGCTGCCTTTGAGTTGACACTGACACATAGTGATCCTACACATAATGATCCTATAAATGAGATGACTCCAAGCCCTCCCCCCCATCCTCTGCCACCTTGCTCAGGTCCTGTAGGCTTAGGCCCATGGTCTCCCTGATTGAGTCTATCTAGTGGTGTAATTAATTAATTTTTTAAAGTAACTTTGCAAATCTGTCCTAGCTGAATGAGAAACAAAATCCCAAATACTGCTAGCATATGATTATAATGCCTGTGTGAGCTCTACATGAATACATTAATGTGAGTGCATTCACATGTGTGCATGTTTGAGATGGAGAGAGAGAAGTGATGAAAATAATAAAATCGTAAGTGTGTTTGAATTCATTTTATAGCTATCCCTATGTAAGTCTGGTAAATCTGTCTTCCACTCACTTCTGAAAGGCATCTTTTTCCCTCCCCAGGATGATACCAATGGTTGTCCAGTTTTCAATCCTGATTATGCTGCATTCAGCTCTTGTGTTGATCACCACTGCAGAGGATTACAAATGTTTGCCTCTTGTCCTTCGGAAAACTTGCTGCTGGATTAACGAGACCTACTTGGCCCGAAATGTTATAATCTTTGCCTCAATTATGATTAATTTTCTAGGAGCTGTCATCAATATTGTAAGTACCCAAGGAGTCAGAGGAGAGTCAGATCATGGGTGTAAGGCAGGGGTAGGCAACCTAAGGCCTGGGGGGCCGGATGTAGCCCCCTGAGGCCTTTGGACCAGCCCCAGGTCGGTCCTGTCTCTGCCGCCGCTGCCCGCCATGATGATATTGATTATTGTTGTTATTACTTGTTCTTGGGTTTTTCTTGGCAAAATCTTTACAGGGGTTTTGCCATGGCTTTTCTGGGGCTGAGAGAGTGTGCATGCATATTTGTTTTAATTTTTTTATTTTTTTTAATATTTATTTATTTATTTATTTTTGGTGCTTCGGCCCCCTAATTCTCTGAGGGACAGCAACCCGTCCCCCCGGCTCAAAAAGGTTGCCTACCCCTGGTGTAAGGGAAAAGTGTAAAAGATAAGAAAGTGGGAGAAGAGAAAAAGGGAAAGGATTCATGAATGTGAAGTCTGACAGTTTTCTCAGCCACAGTAGTTTCTACCATATGTAGTTGTGTATCAGGAAGGATTTAAATTACAAGTGATCACATGCAGAACCCTAAGGGAGTTTTAGCCCTCCAGACCACCAAGGAATACCTCCTGAGATGTCAGCATTTTCATGGGCATTTCAGAAACCTGTCTCTTCCCAAAGTCAGCTTTCTCCCACAGCAGCAAAAAATCAAACTCAGACAAGGGCATCAAGTCACTTCTCATTTGATTTTTAATTTTTTGGGGCATTTCTGGGAGTGATGTGGCTGGCAGCATATGGCTGGCAGCATGTTTGGGGTGAAAATTCAGTGTCAAGCCCACCAGAGTTGTCATCCTTGAGTTAAATGTAGGTCCCTTTAAAAAGAACTGCTGTTAAACATCTGCTGTTTACGGTACATAGGACTGAATGTAAAATGAAGGCCAAAACAGACGGCTGTAAAGGGGTGGCGTGACACTGCTTCTTTGATCGCTGGATTGGGGCTGCAGCAATCATACACTATGGCCCTGATTTATGCACAAGTGAAAATCCCTCCCTCCTCAAAAAAAAATCCTGAATTATGAACAATCTTGCAATGGTTGGCCATTTTGTCAAAGGTGTTTCATAAATATATTGGAAGACTTGTTAATTGGGGATGATAAAACCTGCAAGCATTGTTTATATTCCTGTTACTTGAGAGGTCTACATCAAATATTACCCTAATTGTGGTTGCTGCAGTGAACTTACCTATATCCCTCATGGGTCATTCATTCAGGGCTTTGAGACTAGCAGAGAAATGACTCACATTTATTGGACTAGCATTGGAGTGATTTCAGCTCCAATCCCAACTCATCCATCACTGTGTCTTCTTAAGCCAGTCACTATCTCTCTATCCAGCCTGTCTCACAGGACTGTTGTGAGGTTGAAACCAAGAAGAAGAACCATTTATTCCATTTTGAGTTCCTTAGAGGAAGGGAAAGATGTAAATGTAACTAACAAATGCCTCCTATTTCTCCCTCATTTCATAGAAGAAAATGAACCTCCAACAATCCAAGTCTTAATGTTATTATTTTCTCCCCCTTTTTCAACAGCTATGGTGTGATTTTCACAATCCAGCACCCTTTAAGAATCAGACTTTCAACTCTTCTGTATATCTTTCAGACATTTGCTCCTATCCAGAGGTAATTCTGAGCATGTCATGTTAGAAGTGAACATTGGTCACAATTTCTTGTGTTAATTGAAATCTCCTGTGTAATAGGGATTGTCATTAAAAAAGTTGACCTTCAACCCTGAAGTCATTGAGGACCCTGTAGAAAAATAGCATCTGGTTAAAAGTAGACCCATTTTTTCCATTTCAAAACACTGCAAAACCTTCCAATTACTTCAGTATAATCGCTGCACTAAAACTGCACTTCCATTCATCTTCTTATTTGATATTTTTCATGGCCAAACACTATCTAGTGATACTCTTGCTAGTTGCATAATAGTTCCAGACTGATAGGGTTACAAAAAGGTATGGACAAATAATGGAGCATTTTATAGTGTGCTGTCATTAGCACCATCTTGTTCACACCAAAGAACACAACACTGGTGGTGATGGAGGAGTGATGAAGATTACTGCTGAACATTCATTCCTCTACAGTAGAATCTTGAGCTAACATTATTTGGTCACTTCAGGTACTGCCACACAATCTCATAACAACAAGCATATTTCAGTAGACTATTAGATATCTTAGATTTAAATCCAGCTGTCAACCCAACTAGAATAATCCAACTGAGTCGCTGAAACTTACATGAATGTTGACTTAGCAAATTTCCATTGGTTTAAATTATCCTGTTCTAGTTGGAATAATAGTTTAATTTAGACCATTGTCTGGTTAGTACTTGGATAAGAGACTGCCAATGCTACCAGGTACTGTAGAATATATTTGGGGGGAAGAAAATGGCAAAACTACCTCTGAGTATCCCTTGCCTAAGAAAACCCTATGAAATTTATGGGGTCTCCATAAGTCAACAGGTGACTTGAGGTACACACACACAATTGCTAAAGTGGGGTCTAAATCTTCACAGCCTACTTTCATGTCATCCATAAATGTCTGTACTTTACATCTCACATTCTATTTATGATTGTCCTGGGTCACAGAGTGAAGCTAAAAGGACTAGCATGTTCTTTTTGTTATGAATACTAACAGCAGGCATGAGAGCCAAGATGGTATAATACATTAAGTGACTCAGTCACAAAGATTGGGAACATTCAATATCTTCCAGTCTAATCTATCTCACAGGACTGTTGTGACAATAAAAAATGGGCAAGGGTAAGATATATATTCTGCCATGAACTACTTGGGAAAATAAGCCAAAATAATAAGGGACCAGCAGTAAACTGTTGACCCACAAAAGTGCAAATCTGTGAAGAGTTACTTTTTGGACCACCAAAATCCCTCAGCCAGGTGTGGGGAGTCTGAGAGTTATGATCTAGAAAAGTGACTTTTCAGTGCTTAGTGAAATGAAAATAGATAGCCAAAGCAAGAATACTGAATCATTGACTCTGAGTTAGTACTATTTGTACTAGTTGCTGAATTTATTCTTCTCCCAATTTTCTTTAAGTATTTTGTCTTCACTGGGATTCTGGCAATGGTGACCTGTGCTGTTTTCCTCCGTCTGAATTCTGTCCTCAAGTTGGCGGTGCTGCTTATCATGATTGCAATCTACTGCTTCCTAACTGAGACCATTTATGCTTCCCTGTTTCTACAATATGATGACATCAATCATAATGGAGAGTAAGTGTCTAATTCCAGTCAGAATGCTATTTTTATGAGCCCGTTTTAGTCCCTAAACACTATTTTTTTTCTGGAGTAGGAGTGCAGGGAGTAGGTCTAGGGGGTAAAATGGGAAGTGTGAGGTAGATACTTCCTGACCCCAGGAAATTGCCCAAGCTTATTTTATATGTTATGGCTTTGGCTGTGTTTTGTAAACTGCCCATGAAGTTTTGAATGTTGGGCAGCACAGAAATATAAAATGTAAGCAAATATTGATAAGAAAAATGTCATTTTGAGTACCCTTCTCCTTACACATCCCATTACTTGGGAGTAATGCAGTTCATGATATGCTGTGCCATTCCACAAGGATATCTGAGCAGACCCTTGTACAACAGCCTTTTTCCTATTTCTTCAAATAAAAATAGCCTTGTGGAAGAGAGAATGCTACCTGTATCATCACATATCTAGAAAAGATAATTCCTTAGTGGAGCTGTAAATATCTCATCAGCTGGAAACGGATGCAGCAGAAATGAAAGAGGGCATCGCTGCTGTGGAGCCCAAAATAGGAAAGCAATATCATGGCTGGTTTAATGTGTCAATCTTTCACTGGTGCTACCACCAGAAAGGGTTTTCTGTCCATTTTTGTCTAGGCTTAAGCATGAAAATAAGGCATTAGGTGCAAAAAATTCAGGCATCAGGTGCAAAAGTTTGAAAACCTCCCCCACCATCTCCCAAGAGGGGCATATAATCCAAAGAATTTAGAAGAATGACTGTCTTAGTCCAAGGTAGATAATTTCACTATGAGAAATAGTTTGTCTTTTCCTACACTATCTATGCAATCTTTCAGTAGTGTGGCAGGATTTAATCCCAACACTCTTCCAAATCCCCTAGCTCCCATGCACCAACCCCTGAACCCTGCTCCATTACCTCCTTTCCTTCCTCCAAGCTTACCAAGTCTCAAAGACAGACAAGCACTATCAAGATCTCTCTGGAAGCCTTTGAGCAATTTCTTTCACCTTCCCTGGCACTCAGAATGCTGCAATGTCAATATTACTTGTACTAGGGAGCAGGAGGATGTCATTTTCCAGGTTGCCTGTCCATAAATCCTAATGGATTTAGGGAAATGAAAAGGGGTAATGGAACAGGAACGGAAGAAGGGCTATCTGACCAGTTGATAGTAATGACAGGAGAGACTGAACACAAATTCAAAATGAGCCTAGAGTTGACACATATTGTATCAGAGTTTTTGCAAGTGCACCAATTCATATTCTGAACTCCCCTAGTTCCAAATTTACCCTTATTCTCACTAATTTTATAAATGATGTATGTGATTACCAAACAGTGCTTTGGACTGTAGCTCGACAACAGCAACAAGCTGCATGACTAGTGACCAGGGAAGATGTGAGCTGCCTTGACTCCTATGCTGGGTGAAAGCATATAAATAAACTAAAATAAATTAGATAGGAGCAGTTGTCTAAAGAGTCTAGATACCCTAAAAGCTTCCAAGATCCCATCTTGGAAGCTAAACAAGGTCAGCTCTGGTTAGTACTTGAATGGGAGATTACCAATGAATATTGAGTGCTTTAGGTTATATTTCAGAGGAAACCACCTCTGAGATTTCCTTGCTTAAACCAAAACCACATCTGAGAATACCTTGCCTAAGAAAACTCTATGAAATTCATGGGGTACAAGTGACTTGAAGGCATGTATACACACACAGTTGTATAGAACATTTGGAGAGCACCAGTTGGGGAAGAATAATCTGCTGTCTATGGATCCATTCACAATATAGGTGGTATGACAGATAAAATGAGAACTTTGGATCAAGATGCCCTATCAGATGTCTTTAACAAAGAAACATAAAACCCAAATAACTAGTTTCACAGAGGTGGCCAGTTACTGCAGATACTGAGATATGAACTTCAGATAACAGCAACAACAGTATGGGATGGGGGGGGAGAGAAACTGTCTAACTTATTTAGAATTTGAGAAATTCAGTGGCCAAGTGAAAAAGAAGGTGGAGCTGTTCCTTTAATAATGTGTTGAAGGCTGAATCTGTACTGCAGAAATAACACAGTTTGACACCACTTTAACTGCCATGGCTCAATGCTATGGGATTCTGGGATTTGTAGTTTTGTGAGATATTTAGCCTTCTCTGTTAAAGTTCTGGTGCCACAACAAATGCCAGAATTCCATAGAATGGAGCCATGACAGTTAAAGGGGTGTCAAGTATTATTTCTGTAGTGCAGATGATGCCTGAGGTAGATCAAAAAATCAAATTTTATTCAAACCTGTGCTGTTCTGTTTTCCTCCTCTACCTTTTCTCTTTCTAGCACAGACTTCCTGGGGACCAAAGAGGCCTCTTTGCTCCTTATGGCCATGTTTTTGTTAGCTGTCTTTTATCATGGCCAACAGGTAAGGCAAGTCTTTAAGTTTCATTCATGCAATTATTTCACATTCCCACTAAAAACTTGAAATATCTAAAAATACAAAAAAGTAGATTTGTTATTTGTATTGAATACATAAATATTAACCAAGCTAATATTATGGCTTCAACAACTGCATGTCTAATTCTGCTAAGCTTCCAAGATAAGATTGGATCTGATGCCTTCGGGTTATTTTGGTCTTTTTGATACTAACACTGCGCAAAGAAGATGGAGAAATTCTAACAGGGGACAGAGAAAAGGCAGAACTACTCAACACCTTCTTTGCCTCAGTCTTCTCACAAAAGGAAAAGTGTGTTCAACCTGAGGAAAATGGAGCAGAGGACACAATAGGAGAAATCCAGACACAATAATTAAAGAGGATGTACAGGAATACCTGGTTAACCTAAATGAATTTAAGTC
>CM034706.1:13147401-13166071 GCA_020142125.1 Phrynosoma platyrhinos
CATATGGCTCTTCATTCCATGTGTCCTTCATTTTGTCATCTCTTCTGTTTAATTTTTTCATATTTTCATAAGTGCTATAATTCTTTTCCCTCTTTCAGGGATCATTTCTCTTTCTTTTTATCTTGCAAAGATTTGTGTGCAGGAAGCGTGAAATCAAACTCCTTTGCATGGCATTTATTATCCTGCCATAAATGCAGGTAATGGTTCGTGGTGCTTTGTTTCTTTGTTCTCTAAAAATATTTGAGATGATTAAGCTGTATTTTCAGGGTATATCAAATGTTCCCACATCCCATAGATCTGAAAAGTACACTTGAAAAATTCCAGGTCTTGCATTTCAGGCACCGTAAGCCTTGGGTGCAGGAAAAATTCATCGCAGTATGATGCCAATAGATGGTTTTGAAACACGGATGGAAGCAGACTTGAAGAACTGAAAGAGCTACTCATAAAATGCAATCTTCCATGTACAGTTAAAATCTGAATATTCTACCATGTTTTCAGATGTGGGGAGGTGATACTATTGAAACACTTTAGAACACTGTGGCTGTATCCATACTGCATACATACGGTAATCCAGTCTGACACTCCTTTAACTTCCAGGGCTCAATGCTATGGAATTCTGAGATTTGTAGTTTTGTGAGACATTTAGCCTTCTCTCTCAGAGAGCTCTGGTGCCACAACAAACTACAATTCCCAGAATTCCACAGTATTGAGCCATGGCAGTTAAACTGGTATCAAACTGGCTTATTTCTGCAGTGTGGATGCAGCCCGTGTGATAATCCAGAATTTGAATGGTGGGTGAAGGTAGAGAAGAGCTGGTATCCCTATAGACCTTTAGCTAGAAAGCAGGGAGATGAGAGAGAAGCTTAAGAGTTACTTCTTCTTGGCAAGCATTGCAACAAGGAGGTAACTTTAGTAATTGTGGGAGCTGGGAGAGCCTGTAAGTAAGTATGTAAGTATGAAGGAATTCCTGCTCCTAAATCCACTTTTATGATTCACAAGCTTTCAAGAAAATGGGCAAAAAAAAGACAAGCTTTTAGGGGAAAGATTGTACAAACTAGAGCATATATATTTTATGTAGATGGTCCCAAGTTTATTCCTTTCTATCTCCTGTTAAAAGGTCATATGTGATGGCAATGACCTTTCTCTGAGACCCTGTAGAGTGACTGCTAGACAAAAGGTACTAAATGGGTAAGGAGTTCAATTCAAAACTTGGGAAAAACACAACCTTTTGAACCACAAAGACTATGCTCTTTGTGGGATTCTGGAACCATGGTCCAATTTATTTTCCAGGCTCTGGTTTAATGTGACATAAGGAAGCTTCCCTATCTTCCCAATATCCAAACACTCAACAAATTGTGCCAAGTGTTAGTAGGAAATAATGGACACCACCACACAGTACAAGTCTCCGAAAGCTGTTTACACAAGCAGTTATGAAACAGCCCACTGCATTCCTAGCTGGAATCCTGTTGGTGATGCACACCTGTATAAACTCTCTTGCTTGTGCAATTGTTGTTTTGGGGCATTGTGCAACAGACACATTGCTTGTGATTCCATAAGCAACCCCTATGTGACTACATGAATGTAGATATCAGCTATACAAACATCAGCTCTACTTTGATGTTCAAACACAGCTCTGCCCCATCCACACAATCCCATAGAGTTATGGCATTGATGGAGTGACCAACTTCACAGGCACTCAATAGGGTTTTGTTCATGGGATTGGATCCAAACTTGATCATAGGTCCTTATTACACGGGGGAAATCCCATGCAGAGACAGGATTTAAAAACTAGGGGAAAACCATAAAAGCAGGTTGAATTTCACAACATTGCTGTTAAGGTGTGGTTAACCTGGACAGAAAGTAGTCAAAAATTGCTCCTTTTTCACTTTCATGATAGGGGGGACATAAGTCAGAAGTGATTTGAAAGGCACATAAAAATAATGCATAGGATTGCCATAAGTCAAAGTCAACTTGGAGGCAATGAACATCAAAATGCTCCTTTTAGGACACAGCCTGGATCTGATGTCTCTTGGGGCAGAAGGCTTGGGGTCTCAACCACCAGGGAGGGCACTGAAGGAAAAGGGGGTGGGCAAGCCCCTCGACCCTCTTCCTCTCCTCCTTTCTTGCCACAATCTCTCTCTGTCTCTCCTCTCCCTGCCCCATGGAGCTGCCAGCTGGCTCCCCCAATATTGCCACAAGTGAGATTGTTAACTTTTGTTGTTATTACTCAACAGACCTCTCCTCCCACTGTAGTTTCTACTTGCCTGGGCTGTTCGAGGTTTCTGGGGTGGCAGATGTGCAACCATAGCATCTAAACACCAGGCTAAAGTGGAGCCTACCTACCTGTCCTCCTCCTCCTTGTCCTCTCCCTGGGTGGTTTCTCAGGCAGCCAAAGAGCTGCGGCTGCCTCACCCTGGTGCTGCCATCACTGCAGTCCCCACGCGGGGCTCTGGAGGCATAGGGAGGGCACAGTGCCTTTGGAGGAGGAGGAGGAAGGCTAGGCAGGTGGAGGGAAAGAGGGAAGAAAATCTGCCTCCTCCACATCCCTGCAGGCCACACAAAATGCTTTGGGGGACACCTGTGGCCCATGGGCTTCATGTTGTGCAGGCCTGATCTAGACATTAGGAAGAACTTCCTGACACTAAAAGCTGTTCAACAATGGGACACACTCCCTCGAAGAGTTGCAAAGTCTCCTCCTTTTGTGATTTTTCAAACAGAGCTTGGATGGCCATCTGTCAGAGGTGCTTTGATTGTATATTCCTGCAAGGCAGGAGGTTGGATATCCCTCGGGATCTCTTCCAATGCTAGGATTCTATGAAATGAGGAAATCCAATCAAATCAGTACATCTACTGTATGTGGAGTGAATCTGTATGTAGAGTGAATCCTAATGAAATGGGAGCTTACTACTTCTTAGTGGTAAGTGAGGTATTCAGACTGCTCTGGATTTTAGTCTAAATTGTAAAGAAGCTTGGATAGCTCTTTCAAAGTTTAGACTTAAACCTGGAATGGATTTGCCATGCTGTTGACATTGGAGCTACCAAATTCCACTGCTTCCCATTCCTGGAAATCAGGGGAGGCAAGGTGTAAATTAGGAAGCATTTTCTCTTGAGCCACTGTCAGGTTGGAGGGAAACATTTTCTTATGTATATGTGCAGGTAAAAAAAGAAACTGTCTCTAGCTGATTTGTTGCTAGTTGTGCTGTTTGGGCTGGAGGAATATTGGTGGTCTGCCTTACGGGATTGTTGCACCATCTGTATGTGGAATGTTTTGAAGATTTTAAAAGTGCTTTGTAAATGTTAAGGAACATCTTTATGAAGCAGTGAACTAAAATGACTTGATTGTTCCAGGACAGCTGAAAAACTAATAAATGTAAGATGGTCTTGGTCATCACAGTCTACAGCAGCCTCAGTGGCTTGGACTACAACTCCTGGTATTCCTGACAATTGAGATGCCAGCTGTGGCTTATGAGAGTTGTAGTTCTGTATATCTTAAAAGGCACCAGGTTGGGGAAGGCTGGCCTAGAACCATATGTTCCAACTGTCCCTTTTTGAACAGAGATAGTTGGTAGTTTAAGTTTCCAAGCACAAGTATATCTTGACCCTATTCTGTCTTTTGAATAGCTTCACAGGGTACTGGGGGGGGTTGGGGGGGTCATAGCTGCCAAAATTGTTCCCCTTTATCTCTGGAAATTATGCCTCAGGGGTTCATAGAGACATCCTATTTGCCATTTTCCAAGTGATTGCACAGATTGGAATATAATTACTCTTCAGTTTTCATGCCTCTCTGAAATTTGAAATGCTGTTCTATCTGGAAACACGTACCTTTCTGGAAAAATGCATACAAAAACTTTAATTATGATCAGGAAGTTCTTGCAAAAAAATACTAATTAAAGGGAAATGGGAACAAAATATGAATTTGTATGCCCAAGGAAACATTTACATATTTTCATTTAAACTCTTACCAAAATAAATTAGTAAATAAATAAATCAAAAAGTGAATTGGAAATGCGAGAGAACCTTATCCCTGAAAAAAATGTAAATGTTATGGGAAGCAAAACAGACATAGGGCTGATGCAGATTGGCAGTTTAGGCCGGCCTGGGGGTGGAGTTGGGGTGGGGCGACCGCACGCCGGCCATGCTGACTCTACCCCAACTCTGCCTTAATGCCACACGCCTGTCCACATGGCTCATGGCATCAAAGTGCCCTCTTGGCCCAGCGCGTACAAAAGAGTGCAAAAGAGCTGCCGCGGCTGCACAGAGAGCGGCTTTTTGCCACCCCAAAAAGAAGCAGCATTTTGCCTCTCTTTTGGGAGTGGCGAAAAGAAGGATTGGGGCTGCACCATGTGGTTGCTGCAGCCTTGATCCACTGCTCCCAGGGGCAGCACAGAGGCGCCCCTTCTTGGCCCTCTGCATCGGTCCATAGTCAAGCATACATAACTACAGCACAGATATATGTAAATCCACATGTACTGGCTGTTTTTGAACCGAGATAGTCAGTACCTGTAATTTGATTTCATTCTATCACCCTGCTGAATAACTGTCTGATCTAAATAATAAAATACTGTCAAGCATGTTCAAAATGCACCTGATCACTTGCAAATTCAGTCAGATCAAGAGTGGAAATAAACATTTTAAATGTAAATAGTCTACTGTCAAAGGCAGTTTATTAACAGTTCAGTGTACCAAAGATGTTAAAAGCAAACTATTATCCATTATGCAAAGCACTACTGAATTAATAGCTTCCAGCCTGCAAGCTATAAAAATAAATAACCATTTGGGAGCTATGCATCTGATTAGCTTCATTACAAAACTGGAATTAACAGAATCTCTCTTTGTTCTTAGTTACTAGATGAAGAAAGATTTCAAGACATAGAAAAAATTAAAACCATCGGGAGCACATATATGGCTGTGTCAGGATTATCTCCTGAAAAACAGGTAAGGATTTAGTTCTGGTAGCTAACAAATATATTGTTGTTGTGTGCCTTCGAGTCCAACTTATGATGACCCTAAGGAGAACCTGTCATGGATTTCTTCACAAGATTTCTTCAGAGATGGTTTGTTTTGCCTTCCTCTGAGGCTGAGAGAGTATGACGTGCCCAAGGCCACCCATCCACAGCTGTGCAGGTATTCAAACCCCAGTCTCTAGAGCAGAGGTAGGCAACCTTTTCCCTTTAAGGGCTGAGGGACTTCAGCTCCCAGAAGCTTCAGCCATGTTGGCCAATAGTCCCATGTTGGCCAATAGCTCATAGGATTCTGGGAGCTGAAGTCCTTTGGCCCTTAAAGGGGAAAGATTGCCTACCCCTGCTCTAGAGTCATAGGCCTGTGCCGAAATCACCACAACATGCTGGCTCCTCAAAGATACTTGTTGATATATTCCATGCACTTAAGCATGGTATATCTTATATAGCATGGCTGGAGAATTTCTAAGAGGCAGGAGACTACGTCAGTTTCCTCCCAGCCCACCAAAAAAGCCCAGGAAATTAGTCATACCTTGGGTACACATAGGCAACTGTGAAAGCTTGGAGGGGCACATTCTTCCCCCTAAGAGCATTGGAGAGTTATAATTACCCCCATATTCCCCCCAAATACCCTCTATTGGGGCATGTGGAGCATTGTGCCATAATTTCAGGCTCCCCTGGGCCATGGTGCTCTTTTTAAACCAAAACAAAACAAAACAAACAAACAAACAAAAAACAGGGAGTAAACAGAAGACTCTTCTTGTTTTTTTTAAAGGTTGCTCCTGGACCCAAAATAACCCGGGGGGGGGGATGTGGCAAAGTTGTCTTCATCCCCCAGAAAGATTTTGGTGGCCAAAAAAAAATTGCAGAGCCAGCTATACTTTGCCCACTTTTGTTCTAGGAAATATGATTTGTTACTTTCCACTTTGTGCATTCCACAAGTCTGCTCTGGAATGCTGGGTGGCCCATCCAAAATTCTGTTTCACGTGGCATACAATGTTGTTGTCCAAAACATCTAGTAATGAGCAGTGACATAAATGTATTAATTGTTTTTAATTTTAGATGCATTCATTGGTGGATTGGATCTACTAATGACTATTAAACATGGTAGCTAGGCCTATAATCCCCATTTTCAGAGACAGTCTATCTCTAAGCAGCCCTGGTAGAATTCAAAGATATAGCCATGTTAGTCTGTACAATCAGTACGTAGAGTGATCTTGTAGCACCTTTGAGATAAGTGAAAGAAAGAATTTGGCAGCATGAGCTTTTGTAGACTTCAGTCTATGAAAGCTCAAAGCTCATTTATTACATACACTTAAAACGTCAGAAACCAGCACCATACCACACCCTTGCCTCTTTGGTCCAAAACACACTGCAGAAATAATCCAGTTTGAGACTGCTTTAACTACCCTGGTTCAGTGCTAGGGAATCCTGGGAGCTGTAGTGTGTTTTGAACCCTTGACTGTCCCCATGCAGTACTTAGACTTTTTTTCAAGCCCAATTGCCACATGGTATAACCCGCCCACAACCACACTCTAAGATTGCCCCTTTACAGCAATTATGATGGAGGAAAAACTTCCTGTTGGTCCCAATAGATAGATAGTTATTTAGATAGTTATTTTCCAAACACAGTTGCTGTATTATGGGGAGAGGGAGAAAAGAGAATGGTCTCAAATCCAACCTGGTTCAGTGTAGCGTACATATAGTTCTGCATATGGAGTTACTGCTATGCAGACCCATCTACAGACCCTTCCCTTCATGACTAAGCCATGGTTGGCAAGGAGCAAGAAAGGTTGCAGCATCATCTGGCTGTGTTTGCATTGCCAGATGCAAAGAGACTATCTGTGTCACCAAGTTTTGTTGAAGTGTTCTAGAAGTTGCAGCAGATGAGGCAACTTCTTCAGGTTTTGTTATGAGGACTCTCCCCCCCCCCTCCATGCACAGATTTATTTTATTTTATTTTATTTTATTTTATTTTATTTTATTTTATTTTATTATTTATATGCCACCTTTCTCCTGGAAAGGGATCCAAGATGGCTCACAGATAAAATAGTTTTCAAACTTTAAAATAAAAATTTAAAAGCAATTAAAATCATCATGCTAAAACCATATAAAATCACATAAAACATACAAAAATTAAAAACATAAATAGAGCACAAACCCCATATAAAAGCCTCCCTAACAGTGATTATATATTAAAAGCTTTAATTATATATTAAAAGCTTTAATAGTGTTACAGTTACAGTGTTGTATCCTCTCAGATAACAATGTTACTTTTCAGCATAATTAAGACATGTTTTGTAAAAAAAATGTAGCAACTGGTAACACTACCCTTTTTTTCTATGGAGTGAGTAATACTTGTTAATTCTAAAAAAAATTGGGGGGATAGTCAATTTGTGGGATTTAGGACTGTTTTTGTATTTTAGGTGTACAGTATATATTTTTTTAAAAAATAACAGTAACAAAAAGAACAGCATTGTAGTAACATGTTTAGTAATGTGTAACTCTTTAAATAATGAGTAATGAACAGCATCAATAAAATACTTGCAAAAGTTTTAAAAATAAAATAAATAACACACTTAATGAAAATTATGTCCCAAGTTCTTGCATGCATGACATTTCATGTGCACACAGAACCCTCTTGTATCTCAGCGCAAACCCCCCCTTTGTTCTGAAATGTGCAAATCATGCCCTGTAGACAGGTTTGCCTGCCTCTTGTATATCAGACCTCTGAAATCCATGCTAGTGGAAGATGGAGCTAGAACCAATTTTCTATGATTTGTGTATCTGGGGGCCAGATGGAATAGTGAGGTTGGTGTTCCAGGTGTCAACCAGGGCTTCGACAGAATCACCGGCATTAGCAACCAAGGAACTCTCCAAGGCTTTCTGAAGACATATTGGCTTCATTAGCCTCCGAGGGCAGACCATTCCAATGGGTCCTCCACCCCCGGTGGGGCAGACATTGCCTCTTAGTTCAACCTTGACCAGGAAATGATCCGTCCATGACAGTGCGGTGATACTTATTACCTCCGCCCAGGGATATGCCTGCTCCGTACTAAAGACTGCATCGATAGTATGACCAGCACAGTGTGTTGGCCCAGAAACCAACTGGGATAGGCCCATGTCTGTCATGGAATCCATGAACTGCCGAGCCTCACCTGTTGAACTGGTTTCGAATGAGATGTTGAAGTCACCCAAAACTAGAAGTCTGGGCGACTCCAGCAGCAGCTCCGAGACCAGTTGCGTCAGCTTGGATAGGGAGTCTATTAGACAACGGAGTGGACGGTATACTAATAGAAGCCCTATACCAGGAGTCAGGGGAAATGGCGCCGGGGGCCAGCGTGCACGTACTTGCCCCCGCACACACATGGCCACATGCGTGGGGGCTGCCATTTTGGAACGCCTAACAGCGCCAGCGCTGTGTGTGTATGCACAGCACCGGTGCCGTTGCATGTTCCAAAATGGCGCTCTGCGTCGCCGCATGCGTGCGCAGGCGCCATTTGGAACGCCAAAATGGCGCTCACGTGTGGCAGTGGCAGTGGTGGCAGGACTGGCCATGGGCTGTTCCCAAGGCCTCCGCGGGCCGGATGCAGCCCATGGCCCGTAGGTTGCTAATCCCTGCCCTATACTATCCCTGATTTTCAGGCGTAGGTACATACATTCAAAGCGGTCTATTTTCCAGATAGGTATCCTAGTCAGGGTGAGATTATCTCTGTGAACTAGAGCCACTCCGCCCCCCCTCCCCACTTTCCCTTACCTGCTCATTAACGGAATACCCGGCTGGGAGAGCCTGGCTCCAGGTGATGGCACTATCCTCTACCAGCCAGGTTTCTGTAAAACAAGCCAGGTTGGCCTTCTCATCCACAAGCAGATTGTGGATGATGTGGGTTTTATTTTTTACTGACCAACAAATGCTTAACTTACGCAATTGATTTTCTGTTTCATTCCTTCCTCCAGCAATGTGAAGATAAATGGGGCCATTTATGTGCTCTGGCAGATTTCTCCATTGCACTGAATGAAAGCATTCAAGAGATCAACAAGCATTCATTTAACAACTTTGAACTTCGCATTGGTATGTATGTGTTGATTATCTCTAAATAAGCAAAATGGAGCTCCAGGTGGGGTGCGTATTCAGGTATATGAAGCTTCAGGTGACCAGAGTTCAACAGAGAAAGGGAAACTTGGCATGTAGGCATGAAGCCACTGCTTCCCTTTTTTAGACCTTTATCAAGTAGAGGAACACCATTTGTACACTGAGGTTCTTTGCATGACTGATACATAATTTCTCAGGTTTAATCATTTGATATTAATGTGATTACATTTCTAACATTAACTTGTATTCTGTCCAAGGCTGCATCTACACTGCAGAATTAATGCAGTTTGACACTGCTTTAACTGCCATGGCTTAATGCTATGGAATTCTAGGATTTGTGGTTTTATGCAATATTTAGCCTTCTCTGTCAGAGCTCGGGTGCCACAACAAACTACAAGTCCCAGGATTCCATAGGATGGAGCCATGACAATTAAAGAAGTATCAAAGTGCATTGATTCTGCATTGTAGCAATAGCCCAAACCTTTATAAAATTCTAGATGGCATTAATTGTCATCTTGCCTGTTAATAAATGAACTTTTTAAAAAAGAAAACCTTAAAGGCCTCTTAAGACTTCCTTACATATGCGTGCCCAATCTAATTTTAAAATTACTGATTTCCATTCCCAAAGGGTGAATTCAGTTTTGATTTGCCTTTATGCTTCGCTGTCGTGTCTCTCCCCATTCCCAATAAGTCCTACTCCAAATCTACTGGAAATTTAGACTCTATTGGAACACTGTAAGCCCCCATCTTTACTCAACCTGTTTCTA
The DNA here is from genome assembly GCA_020142125.1 of Phrynosoma platyrhinos. NCBI lineage: Eukaryota > Metazoa > Chordata > Lepidosauria > Squamata > Phrynosomatidae > Phrynosoma > Phrynosoma platyrhinos. The sequence continues at coordinate 13,157,220 of CM034706.1, forward strand.
TGTTTAAACAAACTCTATATCACGAAAATGTTATAAACCTCTAGTACCTCATTCCAATGGAGCCCAAATCTGTGCTAATACTTGCATCCTGGGAGAGCTCACATCTCAAGAGATCAGAACTGCAAGGGTGTCATAGCATTTTGTTAAATCTCAACTTGCAAAAGGAACATATTGTTATTTTTGCTGCAAGATTTTAACAGAGCTACACTTCTGGTACTCTTGTCTCTTTTTCCTTTCTAGGTATTAGCCACGGCTCTGTTGTAGCAGGTGTTATTGGTGCTAAGAAACCCCAGTATGATATCTGGGGCAAAACAGTTAACTTAGCTAGCCGAATGGACAGCACTGGCATTAGTGGCAGAATGCAAGTGCCTGAAGAAACATATCTCATCTTGAAGGAAAAGGGATTTGCCTTTGACTACCGGGGAGAAATCTATGTCAAGGGCATCAGTGAGCAAGAAGGAAAAATCAAAACATATCTTCTTCTGGGACGAGTGCAGCCAAACCCTTTAATCTTGCAGCCAAGAAAACTGACTGGGCAGTATTCCTTAGCTGCTGTCGTATTAGGGCTTGTACAATCTCTTAACAGGCAAAAACAGAAGCAAATCCTGAATGAGAACAATAATTCTGGTATCATAAAAGGTCACTACAACCGACGGACTTTGCTAACTTCTGGGGGATCAGAATCAACAACCCAAGCAGAGGGTGCCGATAAAACTGAATTGCCATAAGCCTGCACCTTTATTTGTGGTTTTTTTTCTTTTTTTAAATTTCTTTTATATATAAAATAAATATATAAATAAAAATATCATTCAATTTTTTTAGAACGCTGTTCAGAATTGATTCATTCCACAGAAACATTTCCCCCTTTTCAGGATGGTGTTTGTACATTCAGAAAAGCAGATAAACAAACAAATGGGAAAACGTCAAATAAATTAATTGGGAAAAACTAGGGAGAAGAAAAAGTTAAGGGGTGACATAGTAGTCATGTTTAAATATTTGAAGGGATGTCATCTTGAGGATGGAGCAAGCTTGTTTGCTGCAGCTCCAGAGAAAAGGACCTGGAGCAATGGATTCAAACTACCAAAGAGATTCCAGCTCAACATTACGAAAAACTTCCTAACTGTAAGAACTATTCAACAGAGGAATATGCTGCCGTGGAGAGTGGTGGAGTCTCCTCCTTTAGAGGTTTTTAGACAGAGGCTGGATGGCCATCTATTGGCGGTGCTTTGATTGTATCTTCCTACATGGCAAGGAGTTAGACTAGGTGACCCTTAGAGCCTATTCTGATTCTACTATTCTAAGAGAGATGCAGGAGGGGAATCATGAAAATCCATGTTTCTTAAAACTAGGCAGAGCTGGTTCCAAATAAATTTGAGAATGTTTGGGTCAGTGTATTTATGGTTCTCTTTTTAGAATAATAGTTTTCAGGCTATTGAGCCAGCTTGACACAATGGTTTGAGTGTTAGACTGTGACCCTGGAGACCAGGGTTCAATTCCTGCTAAGCCATGAAACCTTCTGGGTGACCTTAGGCAAGTCATATGCTCTCAGCTTCAGAGGAAGGCAGTGGCAAACCTCCTCTGAACAAACCTTGCTAAGAAAACACCAAGAAAACCCTTAGGATCTCCGTAAGTTGGAACTGACTTGAAACCACACAACACACACATACATCATGATATAACACAAATCTGGGGAGGCATCATGGGGGGGGGGGAAATGGCAGTTCCACTGGTGGTCATCAGTTTTGTGATTAGAAGCCGCCTGAGAATTGTTAAGTAATGACATAGCATCACTTGGAGAGGATATGAGGATCACGCCAGCCAATGAATAGTAGAAATACATATTACCTTAGTGATGAATCTTTTTCTCTCAAATTCATGACACAGAATTGCATGAGTCAGTGGCATCTGATGTCTCTGAGGTTAGAAGGAGAATAAGATCTGCTTTGGGTATAAGTCTACATTTTAAGGAGAAGAACCCTACCTCCAAAACAGGTTCAGCAGCTTGGATAGTTATTTCAAACTTCATACTAAACCCAGAGTGGATTCACTGCCCCTCTGATATGGGAGCCACTAGATGCACCTGTCTTGGGTTGGGGAGACTGGGCAATACATGATGGCCATTAACCAAGGACTGCCAGGAGGATCACTTCTGCCATTCCCACCAGTAGTAAATCTTGACCTTGACTGTAAAACCCACTCTCACAGGAGACCAGGATGGCTTCATTCTTGTTGAGCTGCCAGGGTCCTCCAAAACTATCCCATGTGGCCTTAGCTTTATCTATTTTGTTGTAATGCATTTTGGGAGTCTTGGTGGAGAGGAATGCAATAAATAAATGCAATCAATGGTCAAGATCCTGCATTGGGAGATGTGTCTGTCACAGTTACATCTCCTTATCTGTATTTACTGAGCTACATCAACTTGTAAGCTCCAACCCCCCACTTATTTCATACTTTTCATATTTTGCTACCATTTAATACAATGGTATGGATTGTTTTAAAAAACTTGACAATCTGATATGGGGATATCTTGAGGCACATAGATAGCTTTTAATTTGGTATATTTTTCTCAAATTGTTTCCCTTCCTTTATGCTTCCTCTCCTTTCCTCCCCAAATCATGGCTGTTTTGAAGAAGATTTGTGTCCATGATAGGGTTGCCAAAAGAAACAAGTGGTCAACAAAAACAGGTAGTGAGGAACTAGTGTTGTGTTCATCCTTCCCTAATGTGCAAAATAACCTGCTGAAAATCTGAGAATTTGCAGCTCTCCTTGGAAATGTTTCTCCTGTTTCTTACTAACCGGAGAAGCTCTCATTCTACTGAAGGTAACAGGAATTGCCTAATAAATATGCTAATGTGGATGGGTTGGCAGGCAATGCAGATTTACAGCACATAATGCCTTTGAAGAACTTCTAAGTAAATCTTCAGCTTAAGGGAAAGAGGAGATTCAGCACAGCTTCACCTTGAGAGGGAGCTGGCTGAGGGAAATAAATTTAAATGTATTTATTTATTTATTTATTTTAAAAAAGACAACTCTCCTTGGTTAAAGGAGAGATAAGCAAACAAGCAGCTGCATGGGGTGACTGTTGGAGAAAACTGTTGCTGCACATTTATAAGAATGTGTGTTGTACTGAGAATGTAAGATCTTTGCTAGATAAGACCCAAGACCTAGCTGGCAAATGATTCTGTCCACACTAGACAACCAAATGCCCCATGGGGAACTCACAACCAAGCTTTCTCTTGTTCACTAGCAAGTGAGATTCAGAGACATATTGGAGAAGAAAAGTTTCAGAGGCGATGTGCGTGTTTTGTGTACCTTTAAGTCATTTCTGACTTATGGCAACTCTGAAGTGACCCTTGCTGTTGTTGCTGCTGTTGTTGTTGTGCGCCTTCAAGTCATTTCTGACTTATGGTGTCCCTAAGGTGATCCAATCACAGCTTTTCTTGACAGATTTCTTCAAAGGAGGTTTGCCATTGCCATCCTCTGAAGCTGAGAGAGTATGACTTGCTCAAGGTCACCCAGTGAGTTTTCATGACTGAGTAGGGATTGAACCTAGTCTCCGGAGTCATAATCCAATGCTCAAGCCACTATACCATGTTGGCTCAGCATGTATTGTATCAGGTGATACAATAACCATATCCAAAGGGCTGTCATGTTGAACAGTGTTGCTCAAGGTGCTGGTCAATGGATCATTGGCAGTCCACAAATTACTGGCTGCCAATCCATGGAGAGTTTCCAAGGAAGAATAAAAGAGTTGTATCCAATGGGCACAAATATGGTGTCGATATCCATGCACATTGGGAAAGGAACTCTGCTGGTTTGCCACATCAGACAACTTAATTATATAGAAAATGGAGTAAATACATTTTCTCCTCCAGAAGTCAGGACCTGAACCAGTGGATTCAAATTACAAGAAAACAGATTCTGACTAAACATTAGAGATGAGAACTGTTTGACAGTGGTATGAACTATTCACAGTAGACTAAAAGCTGAAGGAACTGGAAACATGCAATGAATCAGTCAAGATAGAAAAACTTAGTCTTAGGGATTCAAAGATGTAGCCATGTTAGTCTGGAAAATCAGTTTGCAAGAAGTTGGTAGTGTGAGCTTTCGTAGACTTATGACTACTTTCTCAGATGTATCTGGGCAGAAGTTTTCCGCAGCCTTCCTCCAAGGTCTCAGTCAACAGTCTTTCCTTTAAAACTGAGATTTTAGTGACTGAATTTGCGACCTTCTTCAAATCCAAATTATATGCCTCATCAGTGAGCTATGGCTCTTTTCCATAAGACACCAATTGCAATACTGATTTTAAGTAACTCAAAGAGAACAGAGTTCAAATCCCCACTCAGCTAGAAAAACTTACCAGGCGACCTAGGGCAAGTCACATTCTCTCTACCTTTGAGAAATGCAATGGAAAACCTCCTCAAAGTCTTGACAAGAAAAGCACTTGATAGAGTATAAGTCAGAGTCAACCTGAAGAGGTAGATAGTAACAATAGATTTACACATTCATAGAGAGAAGTCTCTTGTAGTTCTTAATTCCTGGGTTGTGGCATGGGGTGGGGAGATCTTTAGACTTTCCTTTCACCTCTGAGCACCTTTGGCTTTAGTCAAGTTGTGCCATTTGATATTTCCATCTTCTGTGTATGGTTGTGAAATTTGGACAGTGAAGAAAGCAGATAGAAAGAAAATTAACTCATTTGAAAAATTGTTCTATAGACACTGTGGACTGCTAAAAAGACAAATGAATGAATCCAAGAGCAAACCAAACCTGAACAATCCCCAGAGGCCAAGATGACTAAACTGAGGGTGCAGCTACACTGTAGAAAAAAATGCAATTTAACACCACTTGATGTGCCATAGCGCCATCCTATGGGATCATGGGATCTGTAGTTTTACAAGGTCTTTAGCCTTCTCTGCCAAAGAGTTATGGTGCCTCACAAAACTACAAATCCCAGGATTCTGTAGGATGGAGCCATGGCAGTTAAAGTGGTGTCAAACTGCAATATTTCTACAGTGTAGATATACCCTGAGACTGTTGTACTTTGGGTGTATCATGAAAAGGCATGACTGGTTAGAAATGACAGTAATACTTGGTTAAGATAGAAGACAGTAGAAAAAGAGGAAGACTGCATTCCAGACAGATAAACTCAGTTAAGAAAGCCATGGCCCTGAGTCTGGAAAACCTGAGCCTGACTGTTGATGACAGGGTGACTTGGAGGTCTCTCATTCATGGGGTCACCATAAGTCAAAGTCAACTTGACCTCAATTAGCAACAACAAGGAGGGGACATATCTGCCCAAATAAGAATTATTTTTCTTCTATGAAATTTTCCCAGATTTCTAGCACTGTAGTGAGTGAGACACTGAAAATAGTTGACAGCTAGACTCTTATGTACTGTGACTGCATTCCTTTGGTAACTTTGCCTCTTTTCTTTGGGTGTCTAAACTATATTTCTAAATGCTGAGCTAAAGTTTTATGTTGCCGCAATGGTAGAAATTTGGAGCAACATTTTACTGACAGGGGGCAACACCTCCATTTGCCCCCTCCCCCATAGCTATACAACTGATCCATAAAAAATAAAGATATTATCATCATCATCATCATCATCATCATTTTGTGGGTCAAGGTGGGTTACAACATAGTTTAAAAACACAATTGTTACATAAAATACACACGTTAAAAATGCATCTCTACCCAATATTTATATTAAAATACATAAAAAAATGATTAAATATAAAATTCATGTTTAAAATTCATGATTAAAACTGCCTAGGTAGGCCTGCCAGAAGAGATAGGTCTTCAAATGTGTTTTATATTCTGACAGCTGGTCTAGCTTTCAGATCTCTTCTGGCTAGTCATTCCACAGTCTTGGGGCAGCTGATGAAAAGGTCCTCTGGGTGATGGCTGCCAGTCGAGTTCTTGCAGGCTGTAGCAGCTGCCCCCAGGGGAACTCAGTGTTCGGGGCAGATTGTATAGGAGAAGGTGATCCTGTAGGTAACCTGGACCCAAATGATGTAGGGCTTTAGAGGTCAAGACCAACACTTTGTCCTTTGCCCAGAAACTAATTGGAAACTCAATTGAAATGGAAACAGTTACGATAGGGGCTGCCTTTACATGTCCCCCATGCATTCAAGGTGTTGCTGGACATATGGTTGAGGGTAAAGCCAGAGGGTGTATCTGCATGGATGTACATATGCATCCATATCCCAGCCTAACACTGCTTTGATACAATCAAAATTTTAATTTAGGGATTCAAGAGAGCAATTATTTTTAGATGCAGAGAGGGCTCTTTTGAAATAACTAGAGCAATTCATAACTCAAGATCAATTTCCTTTACTTAGATGAAGTCTAATTAGGAGGAATAGAGAATGTGACTTCCTTGCTGGGTCTCATCTCCCACACCAGACTTCTCATCTACACAGTCGTCTGGGTCTTTCTCAAGACAGAAGCAGCATTAAACTCCTACTATTTCACTCTGATTAGAAATGGTCTCCAAAACAATAGAAGCAGAATATTTTATTGATGAATGTTATAGGGTGAATCAGTCTAAAAGCCTCCAACACACTGAATTATTAATGTGTTATCAGCTCAGCACCCAAGATAAATCACATTTTTGTGCCTTGGCTTGCCTGCATTCAACTTTGCCTTCCTCAAGAAACAGAGAGGATAACATTTTACTATTGATGTTGGGCTTAAAACACACTTAATTGCCTTCCTAGTAATTGTATAACAGCTCAGCCTAGGATGTATTCAGACCACCTCCATTTTATTAAAGTAAAAAGTGTTTTACTGGATCAAAAAGTGTCAGGTTTTGCAAGATTGGTAATGTTTGGGGCACCACAGTTCCTTGATCTGAATGCCATGTCCTAAGCACTGATACCCTACCACAGGATTTACTATAGAGCACCAAAACAATAGCCAGACTGCCAATAGCTGTATCCTACCTAGGAAGGAACTGTACAAGAAACTCTGAAACTTTTAAGTGTCATGTGAGTACAGATTCTTATTTCCAGAACTCCAGGCATAGCAAGACTCAGTTTCTGAAAAGCAGAGGGTAGAGCATGAGAACTTATCGTTGGTGCCTAGTATATGATGTGGCCAGCATTTACAGGGAAAATGATGGGAACTAACCTTGGGAGAGTTACTTTTTGGACTATATTTGCCTGGGAATTCTTGGAGTTTGTTAACATATCCTACACCTGTCTCATAGAATGTAAGTTTTTATATTTAATATCTACCATTGGGCATGTTCTTGAGAGATCACAATGACCTAAGGACATGTGGGAGACTCAAGGGTTCTACAGACGGCCCCTAAGGGGTGGCTCCATGCCACCTCAGGGAGCACCAGATCGGGGCCACAGCAACTGCACACTGTGGACGAAATCTGGCACTTTGCCGCTCCAAAAAGAGCTAGCAAATGCCACTCCTTTTTGGAGCAGCAAAATGTTACCCTTGCTGCCATAGCTTTTATGTGCTCTTTTGGCACAATGTGTCTAAACACTGTGTCAAGGGAACACCCTGATGCTGCCCGCCATCTGTTTGGGTGGGAGGCATGAGGACGACATGGGAGCAGAGTTAGGGCAGCTGGCATACGGTTGCCCTGACTCCACCCCCAGGCCAGCCCTTTTAACTGGTCTCTACTGGCCCTTAGATAGTACTAAAATAAGTGCTGAATTTTAACTGGTCTCTACTGGCCCTTAGATAGTACTAAAATAAGTGCTGAATGAGTCCACTCCAACCCCCAACCCAGGCTTTTCACATTTCCTTTTACAATGGAAGCAAAGCAAGTTGTATTGCAAAAGCAGTTATAGACTATCTTCTGCCTCACTCCATGCTGTGTTCCTAGCCATCTTTCCTGTCCTAATATCTCAGGGTTGTCCCACATCCAATCACTTTTTTGTCACTCCAAACTTAAAGCCATCAGCCAATCCATCTTCTTTTGTTATTTCCATGGAAAAACCATCAAGGCTTTGTTATACTATGTGGTAACATAAAGCAACACTCCTCAAGGCTATGAAATAGGATATAAATATCAGCCCCAGCTCTACCCTTTTGCGTACACAGAACATCCATCTCCCTCACTGTGTTGCCCTCAGATGCTGTCTGACCCACTCTCTGCTTTTCGTGGACCTATCTTCAGGACTGGTAATTATCGCCTCCTCCAATTCCAGATCTCTTGATATCCAACCTTCCCTTCATAAAGTATGATGCAAACACTTAATAAAGCTTTCACATGTATCCAATTCTTTCCCGTGTATCATATCCATGACCACCTATCCATGACCAAATGGAATCTCATCTTTTGAAGCACTGTACATCTCTAAACAGGCATCTGTGAACACAGAGATTTCCAAGGGCATTGAGCATTCTTCAATCCTAACAGCATCTGTTATAGCCATAATGAGACATATATCTATTCCAGCATTGCCTAGATGTTTATCTCATCAGTATCATCTCTCAACATGTTTGGGCTGCTTATCAGTCCATTAATCTATCAGAAACAGCACAGCTCCAAGGCAGTCTGCTCTGTAGCAATAGCTTCACAGTGCCTTTTCTCTTTCCTTAGCCTCACTCAGGTTATCAGATATCCAAACAACATAACTCAAAACAAAGAGTGAATAATTCTCATGTTATTTTGATTTCCAAATAAAACAAATATCCTTAACTATAATCCTACCTGCCTACCATCTGGAGTATATCAACCATCACAGCATCTGTCTTCAATCAAATCTATTGGATTATTTTAATTACAATTGAGCACATTACATCTACTAAAGGTTCCTACAGGTCACATATGCTCACAGCCACATTCACAGTGTGAGATTATTCTCAATCGTGTTTTGTTGACATATG
>CM034706.1:13179946-13197392 GCA_020142125.1 Phrynosoma platyrhinos
TTTTGTATAACTCTTCTGTGTATTGCCTCCAGCATCTTTTTATTTCTTGTTCCTGTTTGCCTTATTGTTCTTATTTATATATTGTTCCTGTTTGCCTTAAGGTTGCCTTAGGGTTGCCATAAGTAAGAAATGACTTGAAAGTTCACAATAACAACTATACCAGCTGGTAAACAAAAACCATTGCTTCCCTTTATGTATATGTACACATTCATGCATGCACACATGCAACCAGCTTTAATTGAGTTGTCAGTATTTCAGATTGGAGATGAAAACTCCTGGATGCAGTCTTTAGATTACAGACTTGAAAATGGTATCAAAGCAAATGGAAGTCAAACAGTAGGAGTAATAGTGCTTGGTTGACTGTGCCATTGGGCATCCAAAAGAAAGCAGATGTGAGATCAAAGTTAGCATAAATGAGGAGGCAGCAGAGCCTGTAAGCTTTTTAGTTTCTTTCATCTACACCCACCTTCAGGAAGGACAAATTAGTTCATTCTGCCTTTTGATTTGTATCCATGTCGAAAATCAGCAATGTTCAGCCAAAAACAACGTGGGGAGTTAGAGTGCACAGCCACCGTTCAGCCAACCTCTTCTGACAATATCCAACTTCATTCTCTTGCCTCCCACAGGGACATTTTCCTATCCTTGAAGAAGTGGGGGGGGGGGGGATGGAAGATCTGATCCAGTATTTTTAGAATATTTCTTGTGACACCTCAGCCATTCTCCTGAAGTCTTCAGAGAGACAAACATACTGCTGTTGTCATCATTAAACAAATCCCCAGTTGATTTAGGCTACCTGAGTCATTGCTTTGAAAAGACTCTTACCCCACTATCTTTTGGAATCAAGGACATGGAAAACCACAGGGCAGTTCTCTTCTTGTTTAGCTTATGTAATGTTATTTTCCCAAGGACTTTCAGAGGCACATCACTTGAGATATAGTACAAAAAACTATTGTACCTGGCAGCTCACCCACCAAGCAAGGTCAAATGGTGGATGAGACCCTTGCTTCTTGAGTAAGTCAAATGCATGTCTAGCTTGGCATTAAGCTAAGGTACATATTTCATTGCTGTTGCTGCTACTGCTGTTGTTGTGTTCCTTCAAGTCCTTTCCAACTTATGGGAACCCTCTTGCAGGGTTTTCTTGGCAAATGTTTTCAGAGGAAGTTTACTATTGCCATCCTCTGAAGCTGAGAGACTGTGACTTGCCAAAAGTCACCTAGTGGTATTTGAACCCTGCTCTCCAGAGTCACAATCCAATGCTCAAACTATTACACCATGATGGCTTTCTATTTCATACCCTCCAACAGTTCACAGATGAAAGCTGGGACACATGTGGCCAAGCAACACCATAGCGTGGTCAAGAAGGCAAGCTAGAAGAGACTGAAGCAGTTTGACCTTGCCTGAGCCTACAGGGAAAGGTAAGATTGCACCTCTACTTCTCCTCTCCCCCCTGCTGAATTGAGTGCTCACTACCTTTGCACTTTGACTCAGTATGCAGCAACTGAAGGAAGCTGAGGACAAACGAGGAAGATTTGGAAGAGAAAACTATAGCGGGCCTGATAGATAACCAAAACATCTGTCTGAATTGCATGGCATTGTGTAAAATGATCTCAGCACATGTTCAATAATTAAGGGCTTTGCAAACTTTCTGGAAAATATTTAAAATCTACAAGCCACAGGTACAAGGCTCTCATTCTGTACTGCAGGGTGGCTTGTAGATATTCACCCAGAGATGAATTTCTTTTAAGAAAGAGAGATCCTTGATTCACCAGCATGGCCTTCGGACTGGACTAAGCATGGCAGAAGGCAAATTCCTATAAGTTCCTATAAGTTCCTAAACCCATAGGCCATGTTCTAGAAGAATGTATTCCTGACATTTCACCTGCATCTGTGGCTGGCATATTCAGAGAATGGTGGCATGGAAGTGTGTGGGGTACATATACTGTGTAACCCTTGGTTGAGAGGATTAGCAGGTAAATCTGTGTATTGTTCTGTTGAGGTAAGGCCCAAAAAACCCACAAAAACCTATGGATGCTGGCCATGAAAACCTTCGACTTCACATTTTCCTCTTATGCTTTGTTTTCCATATTTCTTATCATCTTTGTTACCTTTCTCTAAATCTGCTCCAGCTTGCATGTATCCTTCTTAAAATGAGACATCCAGAAGTGAACACAGTCCTCCAGATGAGGCCAGCACAGAATATAATGGGGCTATTTTCCCTTGTCTTGAGAACTATGCTTCTACTAGTGCAGGCTAAAATACCATTCATCTTTGCTATAGTCTCTCACAAACCTCCTTTCACAAAAAGCTTTTTTAAAAATCCTAAACTGGAAAGAAAAATAAGGTCCTACAACCTTATTGCATGAGAAAAGAAAAACAAACAGAGTGGGAAAAGAATGGCTTTCTTTGTACCTATCTACATGCTATCAATGCACATCTGTTCTCCTTCCTGAGGGAGATGGTCATAAAAGCATGCCTTTTGCTGAATGGGTTTTTCCAGCATGACAAAAGGCACATTTTTATGACTGTCTCCCTCAGGAAGAGAACGAAAGTGCTACAACAGCATGTGGAGAGACACAGGAAAAGCCACTACTCTCCTGCTCCATTTCTGCTTTCTTTTCTCAAGTGACAAGGCTCCTAGCCATCCTTCTATTTAATGGCTAGTTGATGTGATCCCAGTATCAATTCAACGTGCTTGAAAGGAAACTTATTTAGCATTACTGTAGGCTAGTTTGGGGATTCTGGGAGTAGTAATCCAAGCTGACTAGGGGATTCTGAGAACTGTAGTCTAAAAATAGACTTCCCCCCCCCAAAAAAAAAAATCAAGTGCTGGTCATTGCTATTTGTCTTGCATCTCTGTTGGGCTTACACAAATTAAGCAGCTGAAAAAGTAGAAAAGTGCTGATACTGAGTAAGGCAAAAAAAGTTTAAAAAAAAAAAGACTTAAGAAATGTATAGTATTCTACAACTAGACTGTCATGTAGGAAGGTCTTTTTATCACTATTGTTAGATGAAATGTAAAGAATCACAACCATATGCTTACCTAACTGTGTTCTATAAAAACACATCTAGCAAATGTTCCTGACAGGGCCTTTGCTATTATGGAGGCACTATTTTTGTTTATGATATTACTTGTATCAAGGCCATGCATCCCTTTATTAAGGTTTATTCATGTCTCCCCATTGTCAGGGTTAAATCCACCTTTCCTCTGATTTTTAAACTACAGAAAAAGACAATTGCTTTTTACATTTCTATTCTAGTCTTCCAGGGGGTCTGACTTTACCAAGGACAGCTCTGTTCCTAAAGTATTGTCAGAGGAATGCTCTTTTGTTGAATCCTCCCTCTATTTGACATTTCCTGGCTGGTATAAAAATAAGAAAACTTTTTTTCAGATTTATTTTGGTGGCTGAGATCATACACTAACACAGTTATGTAGTGGTTACACAATACCATCTCACTGCAATGTTGTCCAACCAAATGTGTAAGTGAATGTGTATCTGCATGTGCAATGCACATCCATGTGCATCTGTATGATCCATGCATTGTTCCTCTGTGGAAGTGGTTGGACATTTTATCCAACTGGGAATGACTGCACACAGTTCAAGGTGGCTGTACCAAAGCTGTACATGTGGTGTCATTTTTCATGCATAGGAATTGTGCATGGATGCACATGCACATTCAATTGCATATTCAGTGTCTTAGTTCAACTGCATGCCATTGCAATTCAACACAGGGAAGGGGCACAGAACAATTAATGCATAACTTTGTGTGTGAAGAGTTATATTGTACAATCTTCATATCCTCATCATTGCTCCTGTTTACGGGGCTCTGGTTCTGTTTTGTCAGGATATCTGGCACTGAATTCTCTTTGGTAAGCAGAAATGCTTTTGGTTTAGAGTTACCAATGCTAGCTTTATTCATAGAATCATAGAGTTGGAAGAAAGCCCCAAGGGCCATCCTGCCCAGCTCCCTGCCATGCAGGAATACACAATCAAAGCATCAACAGATGACCATCCAGCCTCTGTTTAAAGACCTTCAAAAGAATGAGACTCTACCACGCTTTGAGGCAGTGTGTTCCACTGTTGAACAGCCCTTACTGTCAGGAGGTTTTTTCTAGTTGAGGTGGAATCTCTTTTTCTGTAGATTGAACCCTTTGCCCCAGGTCCTGTTCTCTGGAGCTGCAGAAAACAAACTTGCTCCATCTTCAATATGACATCCCTTCAAATATTTAAACAGGATTATCATATCACTTCTTAAACCTCTCTTCTCCAGACTAAACATACCCAGCCCCCTAAGTCACTCCTCATAGGGCATGGTTTCCATACCTTTATTTACCTTTATTCCATACTTTTAATTTATTAGCAATTTTCCCAGTGACAACAAAAACCTACATTTGATAAAATTTTTGAAGGAGAGTGGGAAGTGTTCCATTTTAAACTAATTCTAGTTTACTTTCCACATCTAAATAATAAACCCGGGTGGAAAATGACTTTGTTATTACCTAAATGATGGCAAAATTCAGCAAACTACAGGTGAGGTCAAAAGGAAGGGCTGTCCTCATGAAACAAAGACTCAGGGCATAAAAAAAAACCCAACACTTTAAGCCAAAAATGCAGTAAGATTTTGCATCCCATAATAAGTTCAATGCCCATGGGTTCACACTGTCTCCAACAATAAGAGGTCTTAAAAGGATGGAGGGGTGGAGGAGAGTTTACCAGTGATTCAGGTCAAGATTTTGAATATCAGTTGTTTTAGATTAGCACAAGATGAAAGAGTCATCTAGGGGGCACATCAAACCAGCAGTTTGTAGTTGGCTCTGACTTGCACTGTTATTTTTGACAATCATTTATGTGGTGTCTGCTTAAATAAGAACATCTCCGTATTATATCTGGCCAGATTCCTCTTGGTGGCTCATGCCTGAACAGTCTGAGATTATGCCAAGACAATTACTTTAAGGGATATTTTCCAAGAAAGTAACCTAGGTTCAAGAAGGAATCCTGTGTCCATGCATTAGGCAAGGAGGTATTCTAGGTCTGAGAAGTATCCTAGGCCAAAGATAATGTTATTTTTAAAGAAATTTGTTTATTATTTATTACAATAACCTGGATCCTACTAATTGAGCCCAAATACAATAGACCTAATTAGGTTCAGATACAGGGGACCTAAATACCCTAAAGGCACCAGATCCCATTTGGTATTGGAAGCTAAGTAGAGTTAGCCTAGATAGTACTTGGACAGGAGACCACCAACAAATACCAGGTGCTGTTAGGCTGTATTTCAGAAGAAGGAATACTCCTCTGATTATTCCTGGCCTAAGAAAGTCCTATTAAATTCATAGAGTTGCCATAAATCAACAGGCAATTTGAAGGCACATAGAAGCACACACAGGCCAACAGAATCAATTATTCAATAGTGATTTAATATGTAGGTAAATTCCTGTGATACAATTAGTTTACTCTAGCTGGGATTCAGGTCAGTGAGTAGAAAGTAACTCACTGTCATTACTCATTGTAAAGATGAAAAGAAGTAAATTCTCATGTTATTTGTTGTGCTGAGTGTTGTGCATTATGTTAACCAATAAAACAACTTGCTGTTACTCATGGCATGAAATATGGTTTTGTTATATCCTTGGAACAAAAAGTAACTCATTTACAGGGAACTGTATTACTTATAATGTGTTAATTCCAGACTCTGGAAAATGTGCAAATTATATCTGGCATCCTGCTGGTAACATACACAGTCAAAGGAGGCATTCATGTTTCAAGCACAGAAGCAGAGTTCTACATGGATGTGCATCATAAGTGTGCACAAAAGTGTAATGCACATCTATTGGCACAATGTCTCAAGTCGCTAATGAGGTATTATTGTACAAATGTCATGTAACTCTGTGAGCATAAAGTTATGTTCTGTCTCCTCACTGTAGGATCTTTATATTCCTAGTAAGTATGCCCATTTGTTATACTTGTCATGCATACAGTGGAAAATGACAGTGGCTTCCATGGTTATATCAGAGTCCAAGTACCCTAAATGTAAATCCATTACTCTGTAATAACACACAGCTGTGTTCTTTAGCCCTTCCATCCACTGTTTCCCCCCTCTGTTTCTTTTGTCACCTTCAATTATTTTGCCTGGCAGTAAGTCATCAAATCATCTGTAAACACATCTCAAGTGCCATCAGCAAAACCACTAAAAATATACAGGAGAGAACAAACGAGGTCAGTCTGGATGTCATTCATTCACAATTGGAAGAGACTGGCCTGCTATGCTTTTCATTATAGTTGGCTATATTATTTAGCAAACTGCCCAATGTACAACAAATCAACAAGCATAATGACTGCAGGGTGAAGGAATAGGTCAGGATCCTTGTTCTTGAGACATTGAGAAAAGTTCGGTCCAAGCAAACAATAGCATTTTTTTTCCTTCCAAAGGGCAAGCCAGAACAGGAAAGAGCAAGTTCCGGTAGCTGCAGAATGCTTTGGAGCCACAATTTATTATTCACTAAGAATGAACAGTTATAAATAAACCATGGACACATCAAAGCTGCTGGGGTTATGTAAGGTTCTCTCACTAGACTCAATTAAAACAGAGTTTGGCCTCGCTGCCTGTGGCTGGAATTAGAACAGTGGCCCATCCAAGTGTATCTGACAGAGGAAAAACAACTGCTCCTCTTCATAATAATGGCATGTCTCACATAGTTGTTGTAACCAGGTAGTTAGTTCAATGTCAATTTGGGGTCCACTTCTAACTGGAAAGGGACCAGTAAAATGTCAATGGCAAAGCACATACTTTGCATGAAGAATGCTCTGGTACCTGGCATTTCTAATTAGAACAGTCAGGTTGGACATGATAGGAAGACTTCTGTCAGAGACCGTGTGGGAAAGCTGTTAGTTGTTAGAATACACAGTACAGGGGTAGGTGGGCAAAGTAGTTGTATGACAGCATCTCATTCCCTAACATGCACATGTAGGCTGTGACCCTACATCATGCTGGTGGAGAGAAATTCTTTGCAGTGCACTTACAGGATGCCACGTTGTCTGCCCAGCTGCTTCTTCCAGGATGCAACAAAACCTAGAGGCTGCCAGGTCCAGCTCTCTCTCCTCAGCCAGTGATCAACTGCAGATATGCATCCAGGCTCAGTTCTGCCCCTGTGCAGAGATGCTGCTTCCTCCTTCAGGGCTCAAGAACAGTTGGAACATGTTGTTACATGCTAGGGTGGTATTTCTTTTACCTTTGTGATAAAAGGTACTGAACACCTCCTTCCACAAGGTCCAAAAAAGTCCACATACAACAATAACCCCCAATTATGGTGGGATGTGTTTTGTAGTAGTTTGAGTGCTGGCTAGGACTCTGGAGACAAGGGTCTGAATTCCTGTTTGGCCATGGACACCCATTGGGTGACCTTGGGCAAGTCACACACTCTCGGACTCAGAGGAAGGCAAAGGCAAACCACCTTTGGACAAATCTTGGCAAGAAAACCCCATGGTAGGGTCACCTTTGGGTCACCATAAGTCGGAAATGATTCGAAGGCACACAACAACATCACCAATAGAAAAACTGGCAAAATGTTATGTCTTCATTTTGTTTCCCAGTACCAGCCTGTTGGTCATATCATATGATATATATATATTTTAAAAAATTGGCCAAGATGCTACATTGGGGTGGCACAGAGTTAATCTACACAGGCAAAGTCGAATATAATGGGCTGCATCCCCAGTATGACATCCCTTCAACATGGCTGTCATGTCACCTCTTAACATTCTCTTCTCTAATTCCTAATGCTGCTTCTCTCAAAGGATTCAGTCTAAATAAATCAATGTGATGGAACAGTTCCCGCCCCCCCCTTTATTTTCAGAAGAGCTGCAGGGTTGCTGCCTATGAATTAATGCTCAGTTCTGGTGGTGCTACTTGGGCTTGCATGTTAGGTCTGTCTGCTACCACAAGATGTCACTCCTTCAAGATTTTGTTTTAGAAGAAACTGCAGAGGTGTTGGTACATTCAAAGCAGAGATGAATCAAAGCTGTTGGCAGAATATATTCTTAGAGAGAATCCATGGGAGGCTAGTAGGTGGTGTTAACTACATGTGCAGTTATAATAAAAACTAGACACAAGAAGAGTATCATGGGAGTGGATGCTTCCAGGGGCAGTTAGTGGCTTGACATACCAGTGGGGTGGTGAAGCCATTTCCAGTTTTAGTGTGAACTTTAAAATGAGCAATCCATGGTTCTGTAAATATTTGAAAGATAGACTTTAACACCTTGGACAGCTCCCTTAAAACCCAAACTAAAATGTGGAGTAGATTTACTGCCCTTGTGACATGGAAGTCAGCAGCAAAAACAAAAAGAGGATGGTGAAAAAAATTAAGAACTGTGTAATATGCATAAATCAAATATGTGCTCCATTGTATTATAAGTATTGCAAGGTATGCAAAGCAATTATATATCAAATAAGCATTACAGAAACACTTCTACACACTTCTTCATTAGACAATCTATGTGAGGGACATATAAGTCCTGATATAAATATTTTCCTTTGTCCAAAATGTAGCAAAATTTAATCCACAGTGATGCAATATATCTTGAGCTCCTTAATGATCTCTTATTGGAGAATCTTCATTCCATACATTCCTTAATGATCCTTAGTAAGAGACAGCTGTTCCCAGGATTTTTATGGCCATCCCATTATTATTCATCAGTCAGACTAACATAAGAGTATATTCATAGTACATTAGTATAAACAGTTATAGAACAAAACTTCCAACTCTTGTCTTGGAGCAGACAAGAAGGAGGAGGAGGAGGAGGATTGGAAAAAAATACTATGTTTATACATAGTATAAAGGTCTTTATTTCATTTTTTTTTCACCATCCTCTTTTTGGTTTTGCTGGGTATAGTGAAATGTGAACTTGAGGTTCCATTTAGGGAAGTCAGCAGCCACTTTGCCAGAAAAGCAAAGGTCTAAAGTTGAGTAGGGTCTTACAGGTAGGTTGCACCAAAATAAGATTCTGCTTTATCACCAAGCTTCATCCTTGGACCTCTTATGGTATCTGCCACCATGGCCCACACAGTTGCATTTTAATTTTTTAGTAAACCTGTGAGTGAGTGAGGATGGAGAAGATTCACATGGCCCACGTGGTCCCACCACCATGACAGCCCCTGACCGAACTGTAATCCTAGACTGTGGAACGGCCTGCCGGATGAGATCTGTCAATTGACATGTTTAGACAGCTTTAAAAAGGCTGTCAAGATGGATCTCTTCCGGCAGGCCTTTCTGGGATAGAAATATCCAGCCTCAGGAAAATCCCTTCTTTGAAGACCTCCTGTTCCCCCTTGAATTGTTATTGGAGTCTCTAACTGCTGTTGTGACACTGTCGCTGTATTTTAATTGTTGTTGTAATTTCAATCTGTTGTTGTAATATGCAATTGATTTAATGGCGTTTTAAGAGGGGAAGTATACTGTCTTTGTATTATTTTTAATGCTGTTAACCGCCATGATTGAATTACCAAAGGGTGGTATATAAATAAATATTATTATTATTATTATTATTATTATTATTATTATCCAAAGCAACTAGTTGTGCAAGACAACTTGTGGAGCCAATACTTTCCTCAGGCCCAAGAGAGATACAAAGCACAGACAATAGAGTGAAGTTTAAGGCCATCAGATAGCACAAATAGGAACATGAAGCATGAATGTTGCTTCTACCAAGAAAGTCAGTTATCAGCAATGATTTCCTGAGGAGGTGCCTGGCTATTTATGGTCTGGCAGCCTCCTGAAGGTGCTGTTTAATTGCTGATCATTTTAGATATAAATGTTCAGAGCATCGCCACCTCTCCTTTTCTCAAAAATGCTCTACTGGGGTAGGTATTCCCAGGTCTGTGTCTCCGTATGTGTATGTATCCACAGCAGAAAGCTGGGGCTGCAGGAGAATCTTTTCATCTGTCTCAGGCACTAGCATGTCACCCTAACACTCTGTCTGAGTAGTCAGTCTGCACTGGGATCCTGAAGGCAAGGCAACCAGGGTTTTAACATAATCTCCTGCTATGGCAACAGAAAATTCCCCAAGGGACACCAGGAATCCACTACAATCCATAAGCCTCCTAGGACCTCCTCTCCTGCAGAGGCTCTGAGTCCCAGTGAGTCTAAACCCATATAATGTTCATCCATGAGCAAGGATGTTGCATGCATAACTCTACCTCCATAATCTTGAACTGAATGCAGATGTTGAATGCATTAGATAACCACTACTGTAGTGGAATGTCGACATACCTAAGACACCAACAGGATTCCAGCCTAAGAAGATTACTGCACTACACTCTTATAGTGCTGCTATTCCACTTTTACTGTGCTGTCTGCCTCCTGTTGCATTCTGGGATTTGCAGTTTAGAGAGGGGTATTTAGAATTCTCAGCCAAACATCTCTTAGGCTTCACTGAACTACTAACCGCAGAATGCAACAGGAGGCAGCCAGAGCAGTAAAAGTGGAATAGCAGCTCTATAAGAGTGTAATGTAGTAATTGACTAAATTTGGATACAACCCAATGGGTAGGATCATGGATCACCATCTACAAGAGAAGGCACACCATCCAGTTTTACAGGGCTTTGATAACTGGATACAAAAATTGGGTTGGCAAGCTGCATCCAGAGTTATTATTTTTTTTTTATCAAACTATTGTTAGACTATCTGTCATCATGAAGGATAACAAGGCAGTTTACAAAAATAAAACCAATACAATAAAGAACGCAATAAATTATACATGTAGTACTGAAGAGTTCAGAAAAGGTAATACTGAAAATGAGTGTTTGTGAATGCTCACCATATAGCTACCTTTCCTAAAATAGTGGGGTGAGAATTTTGTCTCAACTCATTTTTATATGCATTTATCAAAATCCATAAATACACAGAATGCCCAGGATGAAAAGAATCTGAGATTAAAATAATTGAAACGTGGGAGGAATCACAACTGTCAGTTTCCCAGCCTTGAGGTTTTGCCTACTTAACTCTTAAAAGATCTAGGCTTAAATCTCTCTGTAATGGGAGTACTAAATTGAAGTTACCATCTCTTCCACACACACACACCGAAAGACTCTGCATCATTAACAAGTATACAGCAGGAAGATACAACACGACCCTCTGCAGGCTGTCCCAGCTGAATATGATCAGTGTAGGTGAGGGACATACGCCATCACAACTCACCTTTTTGGTCATTGTGGAGGTCAGAATTCACTACTGACCACACAACAATCAAAATCTCTCTGTATAGCCAGCTTTTCTCACCTGAAGCCCCTGCTCCCTAAATCCAACCATTTCCTGTTGGTGGAGAGCAAGAGAAACAGCAGACAAATGTCTAGGTATTTTCTTATAGCTAGATGTAGAGCAATGAAATGGAGATGACAAGACTGACATGATAACCATATTTAAATATCTAAATAGATATCATGTGGAGCAAGCTTGTTTTTTCCTAATTCAGAGTCTAGAACATGAGCCAATAGATTCAAATTACAAGTAAAGAAAATCCACCTGAACATTAGGAAGAACTTTTTTTTTTACTGTAATTGCTGTTTGACAGTGGAATAGATTGATAGGAAGTGGTTGATTCTTCATCTTTGGGTGTCTTTAAACAGAGATTTGATGGGTGTCTTTCAGAAGCGCTTTAGTTGTCCCATAGTGCATGTCACAGGTTTGGACAAAGTGGCCCTTGTGGTACTTTCCAATGCTAAGATTCTATGATTCTGTGATTATATGATCTCTGGAAATCATAGAATCATAGAGTTGGAAGAGACCACAAGGGTCATCCAGTCCAACCCCCTGCCATGCAGGAACTCAAAATCAAACTATGGACCTATGGATGTCTACCATTATGCATCTAGCTATAGGGAAATAGCTTGATGCTTGACTGCCACTCTGTCTGACCTCCATCAATCAGAAAATGGCTGGATTTGGGGTGGTGTGACTGCAGTGGAGAAGAGGTGGCTGGGTTGGGTTAGGTTGGATTGAACATGGGACTATTAAAACTACATCTTGTAGCTATGTCTCCTGATGCAGGATCACAGTCGTTCTTTTGAAAATTAGCATCATCATATCCTGTAAAGCTTGACTTTTTTCTCCGTTTCTTCAACCTTTTCTGTTTATTACTGTGCCCAGCTGCATTTCCTAAGGCCTTATGAGTTGCAAGGTGGAAGGAAAAACAAACCTTCAGGCTTACTGCTGTGAGGCACAAATGGAGATGAGCCTATTAACTTCAGTCAGTGAGGGTTACACAGGGTTGTTTGGAATAGAAATGAGTTCATCATTGCAAGGGTGACTTACAGTATTTTTCAAAGGTCTCCTTTTGTGTATCTCCATAAACATATGAATGGAGCTCTTTGAGCAATTAATTCATCAGAATTGATGGCAGTAGGAAGCCGGTCCTCTCTCTGACACCTTTTCACCTTCAATTAGGTTTCAAGGGAGAAAAACACACTTATCTACATAGATGACAAAATCTCAGGAAACTCATTATCTGAAGGGCTTTTGTAGAAGTCCAAACACGTATTCTGAAAGCTCTTTCTTTTCTTAAGAGGTGTGACAAAATGGGTCACATGCATCTCACATCTAGACATCACTGCCAAACTATATCCCCCAAAGGCTGTTCCAATAACAACTTCCCCAGCTCCCTAAAGAAAAATACAAGTGTGGCATCAGCAGCATGGAATCCTTTTAACAGAGGCCAGAATGTCATTGGAGTCATATATATTTGTAACTCCTCCTACCCCTCTAGAAGCAGATGAATACTTTGTTGAATGTAGAATAGTTGCATTTCATTCAAAGTGGTGAAAACTGAATTGTGCATGAGTAGACATTGTGCCTGGATGCACATGTACATTGTGAATGTTGTGCATAGATGTGCACTGTCCATTGCATGAGGATGTTCATTTGGGTGTGTATTTCACTGCACACATTGCAACATACTTCAGTTGTGAAGCACTGCCATTCAACATGAGGGTTGCTTAGCACAATAAATGTATAACTCTGCATATGGAGATCCAGCATGTGTAGGTCCCCCAGTTGGAAGGGTGCCATAATATTTTATCTAATGTGAAATATCCCCCATTCAGTTTAAGCGTTCAGAAGTGAAGTTGCATCTGTTGTGCTATTGTGTGTGAATGTGCCTTGTGCATGAATATGTTTTGCACAGGTATGTGTATTGAACACTGTGCATTATCTATTGCTGGCTGCAATTCCAGGCATTCCCAAAACTTTATTGAAATACATGGATACCTCTTACAGATGCAATGATATGTTGTCAACAGATCTACAATGATAGAACTCTGTCATCATAGTTACATGTGACAGTGCCACTCTTCACAAACCTACCTTTCAGCCTGGTAGCACACCAACCAAAGAATTTCTGAGATGCTGGAGGTCAGGGCACTGAGCAATGAAGACTAAAGTACTTGACCAGTCATGGGATGTGTTCAAAACAGGCAGCTGGAAAGACCTTTTGGGGGTCCTGCCACAACTGATTGTCTAAATGCACCCCATGACCTAGAGAGCACTGAAGTTGTCTTTGCCCAGCACTCTAATTTCCAGTATTTCATGAAAGCTTTGCTTGAGGTGCTGCCAGATTGAAAAAGTAGGTTTCTTAGGTTATGTTTGTTTGTTCACAACTGTAAACATGTTTAGCAGTTATAAATCTAGCTTACATAACTGCTTATGTAACTGCTGATAATGTCATCCTGCTAATACAGGTTGTGTCTCCCTTATCTGAAATGCTTGGGGCCAGAAGAATTTTTGATTTTAGATTTTGGAATACCTATATTTACATATACATACATAATAAGCTATCTTGGAGACGGGATCCAAGTCTAAACATGCAATTCATTTACATTTCATATAGATCTTACACACAGCCTGAAGGTAATTTTAGGCAATATTTTTTAATAATTTTGTGCATGTAACAACATTTTTATACACTGGACCATCAGAAAGCAAAGGTGTCACTGTCTCAGCCATCCTTGGGAAAAGGTTGGGGGGGGGGGTTTAAAATATTTTAAATGAGGCAGATTCAACCTGTATATGATAAGCTTTATTGGTAGCAAGTGATTCAGCATATGGTGTATAGCAAAGAAGCACTCCAGATCTTTTGCTGATGTAATCCAGCATTTTCTCACAGCCAATGGTAGAAATGGGCCCCTAAACTATGAATTCTACCCATATTGTCCCTTGGCCATCAATCCATCCCTGATAACTGGATAAACAGAACACCTGACTTGGGCGGTACCTTATGGAAGATGGAATCCAAAGGCTTATACAGTACAAAAGTTGACAAAGAAAAGTATGCAGATGTGACTCATCTCCTATCCTAAGCAAGTTAGTAACTGAGGAAAGTTCTCTCCCTTGAGCCATTCCTAGCCTTGAAATACCAGGCTCAAGCAAAGTATCTAGAAAAGTTAATAGCTAAAATCAACTCTTTCTGTGCTACTGGATGGCTATATACTGCACACTGGAAACCTATACACTAATAATGGTTACATAACACAATTAATGTGTAACTCCACATGCAGAGATTTACACTACTCATTCCTGATATAGAATCTCAGCTGGTGTGTGTGTGTGTGTGTGTTTCTTTGTTTGAGCCTTGATATATTTGGCATCACCATAGCAGTACCAGAGAAATTTATATTGGCAGACATTCCAGTGATAAGACAGAGCTATCTTATGTGATAGTTCTCCTTCTGGGAAAGTATTTTCATTTTCTAACAGAGGTTGGATGAATCCTTCTCAGGGTTGCTTTAGCAAAGGATTCCTGCAACTGGTGAAGCAGTACAGGGGAATGGACTAGAGCACACCAGCAGAGAGAATGCTAGGCAAATCACCAAACTATAAACCCCAGAATTCCATAAAATGGAGCCAAGAGTGCTAAATGTCAGGAACTTCTTTTGTTCAGAAATCCAGGCTTCAGTAGTGAAAACATAGAAAACTTTTATTCAGAAAACAATAGCTGTTCTCTATAAACGTTGGTTGTCAGAACTAACCAGCTAGCGTTCACAAAACATGGTTAAAGCAGACACAATGTTCTTAGGTGGGCAATATTCTTCTCATTTGTTTACAAAGGAAAAACTTTCTTTTCTTCCCCCTTTCCTATGGGAACTCCTCTCCTTTTCTCACTCCAAATGTTCTCAAGGGACTAGCCTTAGGTCTTCTCAACCTAACCTCAACTCTCTTCTCATCTACCATACTCATTAACTACAAAGGAATTGAGTCAACAGGTTTAAAAATTAACACATTACGACATGTCCCATCATTTGACAGCAATACTACATAACACATTGTAGGCTAACAAACAACATGCCATGAAGTTATACCCATATAGCCCAATACTCCAAGCCATGACCAGCAAGCTGAAGATTCTCCTTCTTACACTAATGGGGGATCAAGCTGCTATAAGATCAAATCACTATAATTGTGCAATGTGGATTCACCTCTATTAGAAGCCCTAAAGATTCCTCCAGCCATACTAGTTAGTGATGCCTCTAAACCAGTCTCTATATATCTAAGTAAATTATGTACATAGGTTTTGTTCTCTCAGTCCTATTTTGGGAATCACACTCAGAATATCTGTATCTGGCAGTAGTCCACAAATAGTTATGCTCAAAGAAATTGGTCAGCCTTTATGGACCTATACTTGGAACAGATTTTGCATAGACCAGCAATGTGATTTTATATTTCATTAGGAAAGTGTCATGAGGGCTGAAAAGATTTTCTCTGTAGTGTTTATTTTTTTAGTTTCTCTTTTTTGTTCTGCCCTGTGCTCTTGTTCTCCTGTATTCTGCTCTAATGTGGACAATTTCCAATATTTGTTTTAGAATGGAAGCACCTTTTTCTTGTCCTCTGCAAGTTTAGTTGGATGGTCTTGTGTGGATGCATAAAACATTGCAAAGAGCAGTTGCCACAATGGTATCCATAATGGCATTCAAATTCTTTTTGTGCAGTGTTTTAATGCATGTATGTGGCCTTTTAAGATGAATGAGTATAATGACACATTAAAACCATGTAGGAAGAGCACTGGCAGGATGATGCTCGGGATTCCAGGGCACCATTCTCCCACAGATCAATTGTGTATGGTTTCAGCACATTAACATATTCATTCATCCTCAGAATAAAATTGCAAGTTCTAGCACTGGCAAAGCAATAAAGAAAAAATACAATTGATACAGCCTTATGAGTCTGTTTTTTTGTAGTGTTTT
Source organism: Phrynosoma platyrhinos (assembly GCA_020142125.1). Taxonomy (NCBI): domain Eukaryota; kingdom Metazoa; phylum Chordata; class Lepidosauria; order Squamata; family Phrynosomatidae; genus Phrynosoma; species Phrynosoma platyrhinos. The sequence continues at coordinate 13,196,168 of CM034706.1, forward strand.
ATCAATGTATTTATTTATAGGATTTATATCCCACCTTTCTCCCACAGTGGGATTCAAGGCAGGTACAAAGTGTACACAACTTTTCACAAAAATAACTGTGACATAAGATACATAAGATACAAGTTACACTGAGGCTGCTGCCACATAGCAAAATTAATACAGTTTAACATTGTTTTAACTGCCATGGTGCAATGCTATGGAAACCTGTGATTTGTACTTTGTTGGAGCACCAAAGCTCTCTAACAAGGAAGGCTAAATATCTCCAAAAACTAGAAACTCCAAAATTCCATTGCATGAATTCTGCAGTCTAGATGCAGCCCACGTTTCCCTTTTTGCAGTTTATTGATGGATTTGTGTGCATTGTACAATGCCCATCACAAATTTCAGAAATAATATTTTAAAAAAAAAAAAAAAAGCAATAGGAAATTGTGAACATACTGGTTTATTATTACTGATGGCACAGTGGTTAAATGCCAGCACTGCAGCCACAAGGTTGTGAGTTCTATCCCAGGGCTCCAAGGTTGACTCAGCCTTCCATCCTTTAGAACAGGGGTAGGCAACCTTTTTGAGCTGGGGGCCGGTCCCTCAAAGTCTTCTCCACTGCTGGGCCGAGGGGGGGGAATGGCAGCACGTGCGTGCGCGTGCGCACACCCCCCCACCATGCACACCCCCCTGCGTGCGCTGCCACTGCAGCCACCACCGCTGCTGCCACCGCTGCGCAGCCGCCTCCCCGCATGTCACGCCATTTCCAAAATGGCAGCCGTGACGTGTTTGTGCATGCGCAGGAGTACTGTACGGTGGCCAAAATGCACAGCGGTGGCGGCAGCGGCGTTCTGCCTGGGCCAGTAAGTACGGGGACCTGGACCTTAACCAGCCCGTGGACCATAGGTTGCCAGTCCCTGCTTTAGAAGGTTAATAAAATGAGTACAGCTTGTTGGGGGCAGTTGGCTAACACATTGTAAACCACTTAGAGAGTGAAGAGTTCACAGATAATTGGTGTAGAAATGTAAATGCTATTGCTACTTATTTATTGCACTTATATTCCGGCATCCCTCAAAACTGGATTCTCTCAAATGGGATACAACATGATCAATGGTGTAGAGAAGCCATATTGTTGTTATGGTTGTTGTGCATGTTGTGTGCCTTCAAAGTCATTTCTGACTTATGATGCCCCCTAAGGGATAGCATTATATGTCAGGGATATTTACACCAGTGAAGAAATCCA
>CM034706.1:13206377-13219608 GCA_020142125.1 Phrynosoma platyrhinos
CCAAGGGAAACAGTGTATTCAGACAGTTACATGCAATATAAATCTACAGCTGAACATGATCTTTAAAAATAGCTAGTATGAAAAGCATGAAGAAAGGTTGCAGAGGTATATGAATATTGTTTGAATTAATAGGTATGTAGGCAGTGGCTCAAGTGGTTAAGACGCTGACTCTGTTGATTTCAAGATCGGCAGGTTGGCAGTTTGAGGCCCAGATGCTGCATGATGGGGTGAGCTCCTGTCACTGGTCCCAGCTTCTGCCAACCTAACAGTCTGAAAGCATGCAAATGCAAGTAGATAAATTGGTACCACTTCGGTGGGAAGACAAACAGCATTCTGTGCAGTCATGCTGACCACATGATCACAGACTAGCTTCTGACAACACTGACTCTTTGGCTTAGTAACGGAGGTGAGCACCGCCCCCTATGGTTGGGCACAACTTGACAACCTTGTCAATGGGGAATACCTTTACCTTTAGGCATCAATTCAAACAAGGTCCAGTAAGGATTGTTCATTGGAAGCTCCTGAACAATATCATAAGTCAGAGACCCTACTGGAGCACTAACTATGTTGCTTCCCAACCCATATACCATAGTGATGCCCGTACAAGATATTGCTGGGGGATTCTTTTTTCCCCAGGTAGGCAAATTTATTAGAAGGGAGAAAGATCAGGCTTGAAAGGTCTAAAATGGCAATGTCTCCTGTGTAACTGGAGAGGAAGATTTATCTCATGTTGTCTCACTCTAAGGGAATTTGTCTTGGGGCAAGCTCTGGAATGGAAGATGAATATCTCATATAGAGAAGCCTGAAGAATGTGAGCAGTTGATACTGAATTAAAAATAGAAAGTGTTATTTCAGATGCAAAGAATGACTTGGGTATTTAAACATTTATGCCTCTTAGAAAGACATTTTATTCTTTTCTTCAGTACTGATCATACCACTTCAAAAAGAATCAGTTTCAGGCTCCCAATTTGGAACTGAACACAATTGTCTTATGAAACCAAGATATCAGATGACTATTTGGATGATGGAAGTTGTTTGGGATATTTTACAGCCTTTAAGCTTTCACTTAAGGAATTTATACGCTCACTGGGGGCATGGTAACCAGTGGAAAACTGCTTAAGAAAAATGAGCCTGCATCAGCTCCTTTCTTTTTAAGGTTTTGTACAGCTAAAAAGTGATTAGTAAATGGGCACCGAAAAGCAGTTGATACTTCCAGTTCAGAGATCTGGCTGTCAACAAGGAAAATTTGTGGAATTTCTATGAACTTTATCACATGGAAGCAAATTGCTTAAATCCTGTGCAGAAATGGGATTTGAAAATTATTTTTAAAAACCTGCAAAAATGGGTTGTTTTTCAGATGTATTTGTGTAAAGGAGAAATAACATGACATTAACTCTAATGGAAAGTTGCCAAAATCCATGTTCCCAAAAGTAAAAAGGGAGCAGGTTTTGTCGGCTTTTGTTCTGGTTATTTTCGCATTATTTCTCTTTCACGCAAACGTCATTTGAATAACAACCCACAATTGACAGTTTTGTCTAGGGGATATGATAGCCCTGTTTATATTTGAAGGGTGCTGTAGTCCAAAAGAGTAGTTTTTCCATGCATCCTGCCAAAAACCCTTCTAAGAATGAAGGATAACTAGTGATGACTGATGTTTCCCACGTCAATAGGGTGTTGAATCTGCTCTGGGATTTAGATGGAACTTTAAAAGAAGTATATAAGGTGGTGAATCCTATCCCCCCCCCCAATAGATTCAGCACCCTGAACAGCTTTTTCAGATCGAAACCAAATATTTGAAGGAATGTCATATTGAGGAGGACGCTAGCTTGTTTTCTGCTGCTCCAGAGAACAGGACCAAGAACAATTAATGCAAGCTACAGGAAAAGAGATTCCACCTCAATATTAGGAGGCACTTCCTGACAGTGAGAGATGTTTGACAGTGGAACACACTCCCTCAGAGAGTGGTGGAGTCTCCTTCTTTGGAGGTCTTTAAACAGAGGCTGGATGGCCATCTGTCAGGGATGCTTTGATTTTGAGTTCCTGCATGGTAGGTGGTTGGACTGGATGGCCCTTGTGGTCTCTTCCAACTCTATGATTCTATGATTCTACTTTCTGTTCAGGTTAACCCCAAATGTCATGGGAAAAACAACCTGCAAAAGCAGGCTATTTTCACTTTAAATCTAGTTTCTGCACGGGATTCGTCCCGTGTGATAAACTCCTATGTGGTTGATACTTAGAAAATGGCATGTAAATGTATGGATGACCTAGAACTAGGTTGTCTAAAGCAATGCTACTCAAAGTAGTGGTCCACGGACTGATGCTGGTTGCTAAGCCATCTCCTGCCAGTTCTCCGAGAACTGCCAGGAAAGAAAGGATCAATAATAGCCATTGGGTACAAACATGATACCACTCTCTGGTAAAAAAAATGCTGCCAGCTCCCTAAATCAGATAGTTTGGGAGGCACTGATCTAATGGAGCCCCTTCTTTCATATATGATCTTCCACCTTAAGTTCAGTACCAGATATTTTGTTCTCAAGTAAGGATCCTTTTGGTGATTATGAAGGACAGAATCAGTTAGGAGATGATACTGTTATTATGGAATTCTTTCCCTATGCATTTCAGTCATACTACAATCAATTTCCACTGGTTTTATGATTTCTTTTCTGTTAAATATATGTAACTAAGTAGCTGGTGTAGAATACTGGTGACAGTTTAGTGAAGAAAAGAAGCAGACAAGGGAATGTGATCAAAGCAGATGTAAGAGTTCTAAATGCGAATGATTCTCAATATCTCACTCAGTGCAATGCTAAAAATTTGGGGACCAAAAGGAAATTTCAGTTAGGAAGATAGAATTTTTATTTGGAGACACCATTCCAGCAGCTACACCTCTCTCCTAAAGCAGAGTTATAGTGCTATGATAGTGTAGCAGGAAAGGGTCCTTGGTCAGGACAGACATTAGCAAGGAAGGATTAAGGGGAGTTGAAATGAAACAATCATAGAGATGAAACCACCCAGCTTATAGTGAGGAAGATGATGATACATTTCATTTAGAACTGGCAGTTTAGGATTGTCCCAGGTTCTGAGGCTTCCAGGCCAAAAGCTGAGATGTACAAATGGTCCCTATTGATGTCATTAAACTTTATGAATTTAGTGCCTATCACAGTTGCTCACAGCTTATCATTGAAACACACACAAATATATTTCCCTGTTTGGAAAGTAGGAGAAACCCTTAGCCAAAGGGTCTGTGCCCAGACTGAGGTGAAATGAGGTAATTATTCCTTCTCATTTACTTAGGGAAATGTGATAAAGAACATCTAATCTAGATTACTTGCTTCTATCCAGAAGATGGATGCAGCACAGAGTTGAGGGTAAGCCCTTGGTGCTACAATGACTGAGAGGGAAGAAAGAAGTTACCTAATACATAGACCCCATCAATAGTCTTTGCATGTTACAACAACAAATGAATTATGCCGTGCAAATCATAGCAAGCTGCTGCTCTCTTGGCTAAGCTGGGGGTTTGTGTATAGTCCTTTTCTGCATAGTGTGCCAGGTAGTCATCGCCTTTTGTTCAACTCCGTTGATGGATTAGAGTTTGTGAATATATCCTATGTAATTCAACTGTTTCTCTTTCTAATCTTCTTTTGTAGTGTTGTTGTTGTTGTTGAAAGATGATTTTCTGAGGTCTGAGATGGAATGCCCAGGAAGGCTGCAACAGGTTTTAATGCATTCCCATTACTAATATTTGGTTAGGTCTATTTATCCTCTGGCATAGAGACTGGCCTGTTTGCTCTAATCTAAAACTATTTAAAAGCATTTAAAAGATAACAAAAAAGAATAGTAACAATAAAAGAGCCCATTAAAAGATCCCATTAGAAGGGTTTTTTGGCAGGATCTGGTAAAGATATATTGATTTTTGGCTTCCAAAATCCCTCCCAATGCAATACTGTTATATGGACAAACTAGAGAGCCAGAAGTTATGTAACTGAAAATAAATTATGTATGTTTAAACTAAATTGGAAGAGGGTGGTTCCATAAAGCCCCACAACAAACTAGAACCCTAGACCAGGTGTCTCTTCTGAATAGCAAAAGAGATTTCTGCTATTTCTGACCTTCTCTCTATACACAGAAGGAAGATATGCCCCCCTTCCCCCATAGTCACCTATGTATGGATGAAATGACTGGTGGCAATGTGCCAGATATAGCACCAGTAGGACAAACAAATGTGTATCTTGTTGGAAAATGTGAATGGAAATACTATATCTCTCAAGCATACCAATCAAATTAACAAAGCAGAAGCTGAACCACAATCAGTCCCACATCCACAAATTGAATCTAGCAAATAAAGGAAACAAGCTTGGTCTTTGCATTAAAATATGTAAAAGTAGTTTTACTTACAAATTACCTGCGCATAACAAAACACAAGGGCTAATGAAAGACAGAGAGAAAAGTAGAAAATAGAGTTGCAGGTTAGAGTGATGCAGGAAGAGAATGGGTGTGAACAAGCAACAGGAAGTCAGAAAACTCTGTGAGTTAGAATCATATAAGCCACTGTATTCCCTATTACCATGTATGGATGTGAGAGCTGGATAGTCAAGAAAGAAGATAGGAGGAAAATCAACTCATCTGAGATAATGTGGTGCTGGAGAAGAGTGATGAGGATCCCATGGACAGCCAAAAGAACAAACAAATGGGTCCTAGAGTAGATCAAGCCAGAAATCTTCCTAGAAGCCAAGATGACAAAACTTAGACTGGCGTACTCTGGGCACAAAGAAGGCACAAATCATCGGGAGGTGGGAATAATGCCAGGAAAGATAGAGGGCAGCAGAAAGAGAAGAAGGCCATATGCTAGATGGGTGGACTCTATTAAAGAGATCAGAAGTATGAGTTTGCAGAAGCTGGGCAGAGCAGTGGAGGACAGGGGTCTTGGAGATGTCTCATCAGCAGAGTTGCCATGAATAGAGATTAACGTGAGGGCAGTTAACAACAAATAGGCATTCAGAGGTTGATGAGTCTTAAAAGATCATTGAAGAAAAGAAACAATAATGAAGATGGAAAAAATCAAGGCAATTCCCAATGACAAAATAGATCCTGTGATCTCTATGAGACAGAATTGAAAACTCATTAATGGGAACAGTTGGAGTTCATCCACTGTCACCCTCCTTGGTTTGAGGGTCAATGGCAGTCCTCAGTGGTCACTGGCAATTTCCATATCATAGAATCTGCTGTTGGTTTCAATCTGAAGAAGCTGTTCAGGGTGCTGAATCTATTGGGGGGGGGGGGGATAGGATTCACCACCTTATATACCTCTTTTAAAGTTCCATCTAAATCCCAGAGCAGATTCAACACCCTATTGACAAGGGAAACATCAGTCATCACTAGTTATCCTTCATTCTTAGAAGGGTTTTTTGGCAGGGTGCATGGAAAAACTACTCTTTTGGACTACAGCACCTCAGTGGTCATGTTAGCTGGAGGTAGTAAAAAAAATGTAAATTTCCCAGGCCTGAATTATGACTTGACCCAAACTTGGGCTCAGTCTTGATAAAGTTCCTACAAATAAGAACATCATAGAATCATAGAGTTGGAAGGAGCCCCATAGGCCATCAAAGGCAACCCTCCTGCTCAATGCAGTCTCCAGCTAGAGCATCACAGCAGGTAGTTATCTAGCCTCATTTATGAAGACATCCAGAGCATCAGACCCCATCACCTCTTTATGTAATTGGTTCCTACCATCAAGGTTTCTTTTAATTTTCAATGAAAATCTACCCACTTGTATAACTTAAAAACCATTAGACTTGGCCCTACCCTCTGGGACCTCAGGAAATATGCCTGTATTCCTCACTGTGACGGCCCCTTAGATATTAAAAGAATGTGATCATGTCACCCCTTACGTTTTTCCTTCACCAAGCTGAGCATGCCCCATGTGTTCAACATTTCCTTAAATATTTTGTTCTCCTTACCTCTTATCATCGTTGTAGCCCTTCTCTGAACCTGTTCCAACTTGTTTATATCCTTCTTAAAATGAAGCACCCAGAACTAAATGCAGTACTCCAGATGAGGCCTGACTAGCACAGAATACAGTAGAACTTCCCTTGACTTGGAAATTATAGTCCTATTAATGTAGGCTAAAATATTATTATCTTTGCTGCAGCATCACACTCTGGGTCATGTTCAATTTATGATCAACAATAATCTCAGGGTCTCTTTCACCTGTATTCCTGCTACCAACCAAACAAAGGGAGTGGAGAACACAATGTGTATTTTCTTTCCTTAAAACTCCCATCCCACACTCTTTTTTTTTTTTTTGCAAGTGTTAGTCTAGAAGCTTCTGTAGCTAATTCCTATTTGTTTGTCATAAGAATTACAATACACAGGAAGAATGTTGTATGCAATGAAGTTAAATAAGCCATTGAAAGTCAGCCAAACATTACTATGAAGGCAATATAATCTCCAAACCCAACTTCTCCAGGCATTAAAATATGAAGAGCTTCCTGAAAATGATGGTCATAAAGGTACACTCTTGGCTGGATCTTAATCAAACTGTTACTGTTGGGGGGGGGATATTTAAAACTACCTATGTAAGCATAAGGAGGCAATCAGTTGATTTGTTTACCCATGAAATCCTGTCTCTATCGACTGGGATAATTGCTACAAGGGAAGAAGAACCATGCCAGTTTCTGCATCTGCTAGGTGGTAACAACAGCTGTTAGAGAAGATTCAGCTCCAAAAATAATTTTGAAATACTCCCATGAAAATCTTGGGCATTAACTTAATTATATCAATGTTAATCAGCAAAGTGAATCCACAGCTGGCTAGCTATTGAATAATTATGCTGCAGATAGCTTGTGAAATCTAGATTTCCAGGCCTTAGGAAGACCCCTAAGGGATTTTGGACAGTGAGTGGTGGTGGTGGTATTACAGTCTCTGGCTAAGCTAACATAACAAATATATCTACACTACACAGCTACAGCAAATTTGATAGCACTTTAATTGTCATGGTTCCATCCAATGGAACTCTGAGCTTTCTATTAGAGCTTCTTTGATGGAGAGCTCTAATAGATATAATTCAAAGATGTGAACTCTCTAGTATAGAATTCTAAGGATCTCACCACCAAACTACTAATCCCAGGATGCCCTAGGATGGGGCCATGGCACTTAAACTTGCCTTAATTGTGTCAGGCAGACACATTCAGAGTCACAGAAGTGGAGCAAGTAAAGGGGACTGTGGTTATTATTGATTGACCTGCTATGACCTTGAGAAAAGATGGGTCAGGGAGATCATGATCAGCTTCGTCCAACCATCTCAGAGCAGAAGGAGCTTGTCTCCTCACTGTTTTCTGTTGTACTTTGGGTGCATCATGAAAAGGCTTGACTCATTAGAAAAGACAATAATGCTAGGAAAGGTGGAAAGCAGTGGAAAGAGAGGATGGCTGCATATCAGATGGTTTGACTCAATCAGGGAGGTCATGGGCATGAACCTGGAGGACCTGAGCAGAGTGGGTGAGGACAGGGGGGCTTGAAGGTGTCTTATTCCCAGGGTCACCATGAATCATTAACTCTATGAAAGTCAACTCAAAGGCAGTTAACAATGACAACAAGAGTTAGGTAAAATTATCTGAACCACTGAGCCATATTTGGACTCACTGGCCATGATGGCTGAAGGATTCTAGCAGTTGCTGTATAAAAAATAGAGAAAGAAATGAAATTTTTCAAATTCTAGTGTAGGCCAACCTCTGAATTTTCCATCAGGAATTTGAGCTGAAAGGTACAAAACCATCTTTCCTCTTTTTCTTCCCTCACCTTTAACTTTATTCTTGTGTTCACTGCACTAGATCTGAAGTGTGTTACTTCCAGGTTTTTCTTTCTGTTTGAGAGCCACATGTGTCTTCGCTCTCACACTGACCATACATGTTGCCAGTTACTACCTTCCCTTGATAGATACAGGAAATATTAACTACAATCATTTTGCTAACATTATTAATGCAGAGGTGGAATGAGGATAAGTTCCAATTGCATTGCTTACACAACACCAAGTATTAGCAATGAAAGGAGAACGATGTGGCAGCTGACTTTCAAAGATACCTTAGCCCATCAATAGCAAGTACATCTAAAGATGCTTTTTTAGGCTGAGCTTTTCTGAAAGTCTCATATTGTTAATTGATTTTTTTTCCTGACCTTGTCAGCCAATACAAAAACTTTAGTGCTTCTCAGACTGGCCGATGAAGAAGGGAAAGACAGAAAAGAAATATGGCTTGGTGCCATGACAGAGGAATGGCTAGCAGCCAGCAGAGTAATAACCTCGCGTGCCCAGAATATGAACTCAACCTGAGGAGCAATTCCTCTGAGTGCTAACTTTGATATTAGTCAAGGTGGCATTGCTGCTACTGCTGTCACTAAAAATGAGGTCCCACCAGCAAAGAGATCTATATCTCTGTCACTGTGTTCAAGGAGATGACAAACTCGGCAGCCAACCAACTTCCAGGTATGACTACTATAGTTCAAGGAATAAAGTATGTACTTCTTGAAATCACATGTGCACATGCACAACACAAGCAGATTTCTGATTATTTTCCACCTTACTTCAATGCTAGAATGTGCATACTTAATGGAAGAGTTTAGAAAATATATCTTTTGGATTACAACTCCATGAAAGCTTGTTTTCTTTCAGAAGGAAGAAGACAATTGCTAGGAGTCTTCTGCTCATGGTGTGGGTAGCATTCCCACTTTTGTCCTTGCTGAATAGGTTATGCAGGGTTTTTGTTGTTGCTCCTCAAGTCTTGCAGATGTCTCATCTACAGGATGGCCACGAGTCAAGGTTGACTCGAGGACAGTTAACAACAACAAATTTCAAACCAGCAAAACTTGTTTGGTCAGAGACAACAGTGGGAGAGTGAAGAATCGATTTACAGTGGGGCCTTGGTATGCATTGGAGTTTGGTTCTAGTATCCCAAAATCCATAAATGCTCAAGTCCCATTGTATATAATGACATAGTAAAATGGTGTTCTTTATATAAAATGTAAAAAAACAAAATTTGGACTTTGGATTTATTTATTTATTTATTTGAATATTTTCAAGATGATTGAATCCATGGATGAAGAACTTGTGGATAGGAAGTGCTGACTACTGCTTTGTACAGCATTTGTACAAACTTTACCACCACTAAACAGGTTGTGTAGGAATGTATTGTTGCTCCAAAAACCTACAGAACCTGTTTAAACAAAGACAACAAAGAAGGGGAAATGTGTGAGCTGGCATGTATATGTTGGAATAATGGTCCTGTGAAAATGCACAATGTGGTGAATGGCAGCAGCCATGATGACTAAGCATTTGGCCACTGCTGAGTCATGCAGCATCAAGGCTGATGAAACAGGAGGTGACATAATGACAGGAGTCACCTGGTGCTGTAAAGCACAACAAGTGCTGCAAAAGGGCTGCAAACATGCTGTGTCATTCTGATGATTGACAGGTGTCCAAAAGGAGGAGGCAGGGCTAGAAAGCCATGTGGAGCACTGGCTATATAAGGGACAAGCCTCTGGACACACATGTGGGTTGATCCTGGATCCTGGTGCTTCACGTTACGTGGTTCCCACGCACTGCGTCACCACGCTAACAGTATATTATTCCCACTCCCCCCCCCCTTGTTAAACAGGTTGTACAAGATTATATTGTTGCTCCCCAAACCTAGAAAACCTGTTTGGTTGAACACAACAGTAGTAGTAGAAGAAGAAAGCATCTGCTTTGTATGCCATAGGAAATCAGGTCTCTCTCTCTCTAAAACCACTTTCCTATTTCTTAAACAAGAATGTCACATTCAAAGTCAGGGAACATTGGTATACATTTAAATCTCCCAGTGACACAGGAGAAAAAACTGCTTCTCCTGCAGTTCGTTGCTTGGTCTCCTTCCACCTCCTTCTCTGAGCAAGTAGCTTTCCAGGTCTCCACTTTCTCTGATCCGAGAGGTACCATATAATGAGGAGGGAAGGAAGATTTATGACTGGGAAGGACAAAAAAGAAGCACACTTTCAGCATGCTGCCTAGTTAAAGGGCAAGATATCCTACTCCAGCCCAAGGTAATGGCTGCCAAGTTTGAACAGCTTGAAAAGGGAATTAGACAAATTATGCAGGATAAAACTATCAATGGCTACCCGTCATGACAATTATATGCTACCTCTCAGATCAGAGAAAGTATACCTCTCACTCTCAGTTGCTGGAGGACATGAACAACGGGTTACTATTGTGGTTGTGGATTTACCACTGGGCATAGATTGCCAATGTGGGAAACAGTGTGCTGGATTTTGGATAGCCGTGGTTCCTGCTTTACAAGACAGTCTTTATTTGAAAGGCTTTCTAAGGACAGCCAATCACTTGAAAATGTCCTCTGTTTGAAGGACTATCCAACTAACTGGAAAATAATCAGAAATAGCCAGTAGAGTTGAAGATCCTTATCACACACACAACAATGATATAGTGCTATATTCTACTTTAATTCCCATGGAGACCCTAGTGCTCTCTGACTCAGAATTCTAAATGCCCTTCCCTAAACCAGATTATTTGTTTGCTTTTTGTTAATGTAAACTTTTTATTGTTAAAACAAAAAACAACCCTAGTAGAACATAGAGCATTTGCATACAGAAAATCATAGTACAACATGTAACATCTACCTACATACAAAAAAACCATATAAGAAAAATATCATATTTCTTATTTTACATCTGTTTGCTTGTATGAATAATCTGTTTCTTTTTAATTTCCTTCCTAATGTGGTTGAGTATTTTGACACCCAAGCTAGTCATAATTTGTATATACCAGTAATACTTACACTAAAAGCATTTCCCTTATCAGCATTAAAGGGCATACAACTTTCATCTTATACATTTTATGTTCTCCTGATAACTCTACCTTGTCTTTATATTTTTCTACTCTTAGGGCCTTTGCGGACTGCCAGAAATAGTTCAAATTGAGTCCACTTTAACTGGCCTGATTCAGTGCTAGGGAGTCTTGGGAAGTGTAGTTTATTGTGGCACCAGAGCTCTCTGACAGAGAAGGCTCAATGTCTCAGAAAAAAAAATACAATTCCCATGATTCCCTAGCACTGAGCTAGGACAGTTAAAGTGGACTCAATTTGCACTATTTCTGGCAGTCTGCAAAGTCCCTCACTTTTTCTATATAGCATACATCTTTCTTTTTATCAAATTCTTATAAAACAGTATTTCTACTAACTTTTTCTTCTAAGCAGTGTGAGAAGTTCCTTGTCTAAGTATCCTAAATTCTGTAATCTTATGTTTGTTTCTCAAATATTTTGTCATTAATTCTCAGTTTTATTCTACTGTACTAGAATGTCTTCTCACTAATTTTCCATGAACGACTACCTAATTATCTCATGTCCATCAGTTTGATTAGCCATTCTTCAGAGGAGGGTATTTGATTTAATTTCCATTTTTGTTTGTACAGTAATCTCTGAATGGTAATCATATATAGAATTAGTCTACAGTATTTCTTCTCTATCTCTTTGTTTATCACATGTGTCATGTTTAAAAGATAGAGCTCTGGCCTAAACCTGATTATTTGGAGGATTGTACCAGCCTGTACTCTGAAATATGCTGGGGAGGCTCTTCCCTCTGTCCCACTACTCTCACAGGTACATCTGGTGGGAACACGAGAGAGGGCCTAACCAGTGGCTGCCCCCAAGCTTGGGACTCCCTTCCCAGAGAAGTTAGACAAGCACCCTCCCTACTTTCTTTTCACAGACAAGCAAATACTTTCAATTTCAGCAGCCATTTGATAAGTGATATTTGTTGTTATCTGTGCTTGAGTTGACCTTGACTCATGGTGACCTTATGGATGAGCCACCTCCAAGAATGCCTATCTTCCATTTCTCTACTGCAAGCCCATGCCTGTGTCCCCCTTGATTGAGTCCATCTATCTGACATGTGGTCTTCCTCGTCTTCTTCTATCCTCTACATTTTCTAGCATTTCTGTCTTTTCCAGTGATCCATGCCTTCTTATTATATGGTCAAAGTACATCAACCTCAATTTGATCATCTTAGCTTCTAAGGAGATTTCTGGCTTGATCTGTTCCATGACTCATCTGTTTGTCTCTTTGGCTGTCCACAGTATCCTAAGCACTCTTCTCCAGCACCATGTCTCAAATGAATTGATTGTCCTTCTGTCTTCTTCCTTTACTGTCCAGCTTTTGCATCCATACATGGTAATGGGGAATACAATGGCTTGGATAATTTTAACTTTTGTGCTCAGTTGTATATCTTTGCTCTTCAGTAGTTTTTCTAGTTCTTTCATAGCTGCCCTTCCCATTCCTAATCTTCTTATTTCTTGACTGCAGTCAACAATCAATATTCGATCCTAAGTATGGGAATTCTTTAACTATTTCTATTTCTTCATCATCTAGACTGAATTTATGTATCTCCTCTGTGGTCATAATTTTTGTTTTCTTTATGTTTTCAGCATTACTCCTGCCTTTGCACTTTCATCTTTGACCTTCCTTAGTAACCATTCCAAGTCTGTGATGTCTTCCACCATTATTATGATATCATCCACACACCTTAGGTTGCTGATGTTGCTTCCTTCTATTTTCACTCCTCCTCCTTCTGATTCTAGCTGTGCTTGTCATATGATGTTTTCTGCATATAAGCTGAACAAGTAGGATGATAGAATGCTGCCTTTCCTGACCCCTTTGCCAAATGAGAACCACTCTATTTCTCCAAATTCAGTTCTGACAGTGGCCTCTTGCCTTTGGTACAGATTTTTCATCAGTACTATCAAATGTACTGGCACTCCTATGTCTTTGAGTGTGTTCCATAGCTATTCATGATCTATACAATTGAATGCTTTGCTGTAAATAAAACACACTGATTTTTTTCCCCCTGGAATTTTTGGTGTGCTCCATTAGCCATTGTATGTTTGTGATGTGGTCCCTGGTGTCTCTTCCTTTCCTAAATCCCACTTGCACCTCTGGAATTTCCCTCTCCTTGTATGATTGGATTATGTCTTGCAGAATTTTGAACATAATTTTGCTTGTGTGAGAGATTAATGTTATGTTCCTATAATTGCTACATTCTTTTGTATCTCCTTTCTTATGTATTGGGATATATATTGATCATTTCAAGTCTGTTGGCCATCTCTTTGTTTTTTGTTGGCATATTTTAGTTAACACTTAAGTTGCTTCTCTCTGTATGCATTATAGCAATTCATTTGGGAATGCTTCCATTTGTTGGG
>CM034706.1:13226020-13238387 GCA_020142125.1 Phrynosoma platyrhinos
GAGGGAAGGAAGGAGGGGTTGGCAGCCGCCAGTGGCTGCATTGCAGCCAGATCCTGGAAAGACACACACACACACATAGAGGGACAGAGCAGGTGGGGAAACCAGCTAAATATTGGGGATCTGGGGAGCAGGAAAGAGGCTTCCTGGGGCTAGGGGCAGAGGAAGCCAAAGGATGATGGTTTTTTTCATCCTTTGATGAAGGAGAAAGTGGAGAATGTTTGACAGGCAAGCAAACCAGGAAGTGAAAGCAGCCCCAGAGGACCATAGGAAATGGGAAGAAGCCTTAAAGGAGGTTTGTTAGTGCGAATTTGAATTTCACATTACAGTAAATGCACAATTACTGTAATTTCACAAATGCATTTCCTCTAAACTCCCGAAATTAAAAAGATCTCGGATAATACCGCTTTCTGTCTACTTTCTGACCAGTTTCTGTGCGACGCCGTGTGAAATTGTGAGGTGCAAATTCGATTTTTGTTTGGGATTTGTGTGGAATAACCTACAGATTTTTCTCGTGTGATAACGTCCTAAGAGAGCATGCAGAGTTTTTATCCCAGTTTATCCTGAGTCTATTCACATTGCTTATTCACATAGCTGACAATGAGAATCTTTTAGGAAAACTCAGGAAAAACCCAGGAGATCAATTATCCTGGGTTAAGTGAGATTTTTTGGCAGTCCCCAAAAAACTTACTCAGGTGCATTTGAAATGCATGAGAACAAAAAAGATCCAGCCCAGATTCTACCTGGATTATTTTTACCATCTGAATAACCTGAAGTCACAAAGAACTATGAGGATCCTCTGGATATCCAACCAGGCAGACAAATCTCAGGCTAAATGGAAATGGATGGGGACAAATTTTGAATTTTGTATCTCATTTGGTTTTCAAGCAGGGATGAGAAAATTACAATCTTAGGGCCACATGGGGCCTCTACTTCTGAGGACCCCAAAGACCCCATTTTTATTTTTTGTGTCTGCAATTTTTACCTGGAGTTTTCCTGAAAAGCGCATCAAAATCTCTCTTCCTCTAAAAAAAAAAGGGGGGGGACTTCCCACATCCTCCATCCCCCAAATGCTGCTCTATTTGGTTGTATCCTAGCTAGGGATCCCAGGTCTCAGGTCCTGTCCCTGAATCACAAGCCCTAGACTCCCATCTCCAGTTCTCAGGGGGAGGGGGAGGAATCTCAGGGTGACAATACTATCTTGCAAAGTGTGTGTGCATTCTTTGTTACATAGACTTGGTATTTTTCAGTTTGAATAGTTTACTCTAGGTAACTGTGGTTGATGGTTAATTTATCATGCTCAGCAACATCGCCAGGAGCTGCCCCTTGTAATGTCAACCTCGCAACATCATCAGCACTCCATTTCCAGTGACAATACCTGCAGCAAGTGCAAGTTGGTTGCCCTGCTAGAAAATAAGCACAACAGCTTGAAGTCCATATATCTATGTTCAAACATCTTGTAGGTGAAAATCAGTAAAGCTCAGTGTGGTCTCAGGCTTGCCAGAAAGGTTAAAAAGAATAAAAAGGGTTTACCGGTACTACATTCTGGACAAGAGGAGGAAGAGGAAAATAGTAGGGCCACTGCCAGGGGCAGGGCAGAGAGAAACTAGAATTGTTCAGCACTTTCTTTCAAATTTTGAGATGACATCAAAATAGGGGTGCTCCAAAGGACAGGATCAGAATTCAAAATGACCTTGACAGATTGGAGAGCTGGGCCAAAACTAATAAAATGAATTTCAATTGAAGTAAATGTAATAGAGAGTCAGTGTGGTGTGGTGGTTTGAATGTTGGGCCATGACTTTGCAGATCAGGGTTCGATTCCCTGCTAGCACCTGGAAACCCACTGAAAGACCCTAGGTGAGTCACACATTCTCAGTCCCAGAAAATCCCATGATAAAGTTCGCCTTAGGGTCTCCGTAAGTAAAAAACAATTTGAAGGCACACAACAACAACAACAACAACACATTTAGGCAGGAAAAAATGAATGGCACAAGTATAGGATCGGTGACATACTGCCTGACTGCAGTACATCTGAAAAGTATCCAGATGTCTTAGCAGATCACAAACTAACCATGAGTCAACAGTGTGATGCACCAGCCAAAAAAAATAATAATAACCCAGTTCTAGGTTGTATCAACAGAGTAATAGGTGGGCAGGCACTGGCATGGCATGGCAGCCATTCAGGAAGAAGATGAATCTGGGTCAGAATAGATGCCTCTTTCATAGTGAAGGCAGAGAGCACATACTACACATGCCTTATATTTATATTAGTGAGTTAGGGATGAAACAAATATTCATTTCATTTGTTTCCCACCAAAAAATATTAAAGTGGGTGTTCTGACACTCTTTTGGCCTGGCAGCTCTTATAGTTATGGCACTGTGACCCCTGTAAAAAGTGGACAAGGTGACCAAATATCCTCCTTTTCCAGGACATGTCCTACATTTCAACTTCTGTCCAGGATGAATTTCAAAATGTCCTTTTGAGCATGACTAAGAAGCATGACTTTATATTTATATTACCGTAGTGTTTTTAGCTTTTACTTGGGAATGTCCCACATTTTCCTTGAATGTCCTACATTTGCAGTGTCTTGTTCTCTTTTGTGGTTATGACATCTGATCACCCTGAGAGTAGAGGATTATGATCCCATCATACAAATATTATCTCACACTGTTTTAAGTGCTGAAATGAAAATGGAAATGGGGAGATAGTTTAGACTCATGGCTTGTTGCAGTCAAAAGATTTTTTTCTTAAAAAACGTACATAGGAGCAACTTAATTACTTTTGGAAAGAGCTGAGAAAGGAATTACTTTTAAATGTAACTATAATGGTAGTCAATGCCTTTGCTGGCTTAAAATTACAACAATTACTATTTAAACAAACTTCTAGGATCTGTGGCATAGTCCTGGTATGGCAGCACATACCATGCAGTAATTCTAAACATATCAACTGGCTCTGGTTTGATTCAAATCATTGGCACTTAGGCTGCCTCCACACTGCAGAAACAATCCCATTTGGCATCACTTTAACTACCATGGCTCAATGCTATGGAGTTCTGGTGCCACACCAAACTACAGTTCCCAGAATTCCATAGCATTGAGCCATGGCAGTTAAAGTGGTGTCAAACTGAATTATTTCTGTAGTGTGGAGGCAGCCTTCAAATTACCAGATCTCAGGGACCAGCCTTTTGTTTCCTACTCATAATACATACATACATACATACATAATATTTTGGGTGTTGCTGGCCTTCCTGCTTTGAAATAGCTATTGCAGGCATTCACTGTCTTCAGGTCACCATAAGTCAGAAACAACTTAAAGACACACTAAAACAACAACAATAGCACTCCAGAGGGTCCATGTGGCATCCTTCCTGCTTCTCCCACTCCTGCATCCAAACATCATTGTGAACCCTCCCTAGGCTTCATGGGGGATACTCCTGGTAGCATCTACTAGGTGCTTCTGGATATGTGTCTTTACTCAGGTGTAGTTGCCAGTTCATGATAGCCCCAAGCCCTAAGGGTTCCACACCAAAACCAGAAACCTAGGGACACCCCCTGGTGATGTCATTAAGAGTTATCCATTAAATATAAACCACAGATGCTCTCAGCTTGTCATCCAGATGCTGGTGAGACTGGGTGCCTTCTGGGTTTGGTGGCCAGGCATTAAAGAGAGTCACCACCCTTTGGCTCCTGGCCATCAGCAGTGCCATACCTGGAAAAGGCTGTTGAAAGAAGGAGGGGAGGTATTAAAAAATGATTTGCCCTGGGTGTCAAATATATTAGGTCCTCCACTGCACACACACCAAATCTATTTTCCTGTTTGAAAATTAAGAAAGAAATCTTAGCTAAAGAAGTTATTCCCAGATCAAGGTGAAACGAGGTGATTATCATGGAATTAGATAGATGGGATAAAGAACGTATAATCTAGCCTACTTGCTTCTAGCCAGAAGGTAGATGCAGAGCAGACTGGAAGGTGAGATCTGGCATCAAAATAACTGAATGTGAAAGAAAACACTTGGTAAATACACAGACACCTGGAGATTCTTTGCAAATTGCAGCAACAGATCAGTTAAGCTTTGGAAACTGTAGCAAGCTGCTGCTTAACTAGTTGAGCTGTTGATTTACAGACGGCCCTTTCCTCTTGCCAGGGGGTGAGACCACTAAAACTGAGAACTTGCACCCTTGTTTCTCACCTGGCAATGACCCACAAAAACTGGAGACTCAGAGCCAGGCCCTGAAATCTGGCAGCCCTAACCTTCAGGAACTTACATACATTTTGCTTTGGAAACCTTATCCTTTGATCAGCTGTCTTCAGAGACAAACTGGAACTTCCTCACTATCTGTATTCCCTTCCACTGAATGTTTTTCAGCAGAAGATTCTCCTTCATTTCTCTCCCAGCAGTTACCTAAAATCTGGAAACACTCTTCTCAAAGCTCACCTTAGGCTCGCCCCACTGCAAAGGACGTTTTGTTCACACAAGCAATATTCTATTTAAAAGCTTGAAGGAAATGCTTCCCTAGCACTCTTAGGTTATCCATGCAGAAGGCATTTTAAATGTCTGGCCAGCACCCAGTCCTTCCTGAATGGAAATCCCAGACAGCGCTCTCATGGTTTGCTACCACAGTGGAAAATGCTGAAAGGACGGGGAGGCTGGGGCACGTCTGCCTGCCAGGAAGCAGTATTTTCATCTATACTCCTTCAGCAAAAATCTATATATCACAGCCTGCCATCAGGTCATTGCTTTTAGTACTGCTTCTTATAAACACAACAGCAGCCTCTGATGAAATATGAGCCCAGCTCAGGCTGTTGGATTACCCAGGTTGTTCTGTAGAAAGCAACACTCAACCTGACATGTGGCAGCCAGGTGGCTATGAGAGAGCCAAAGCATACCATTCTGTAGTTCAACAGCATGTAGGTGGTCCATGCTGTTAATCCTCTATCATGTTCCATGCTAACTTTTTTGCCCCAGTTCTAGCGTTCATATGGTTGCCAAGTCAGGATGTCTGAGGCCCTGGGCTTTCTTAGCCAAAACCTGTTGTTGTTGTTGTTGTTGTTGTTGTTGTTATTCTTGTTGTGTACCTTCAAGTCATTTCCAACATATGGCAACTCTAAAGCAAATCTATCATAGGGTTAAAACCTGAGAGTTACATAAATATCACGCCATACTGCTATTCCACTTTACCTGCTATGGCAGCCTCCTGTGGAATTCTGGAATTTGTAGTTTTATGATGCCTAAGAACCCTGGTGGTGCAGTGGTTAAATGCTGGTACTGCAACCACAACATTGTGAGTTTGAACCCGCGGGGCTCCAGGTTGATTCAGCCTTCCATCCTTTCATAGGTTGGTAAAATGAATACCCAGCTTGTTGGGGTCAATTGACTTACAGACTAAGGGCCTTTGCAGACTGCTAGAAATTGTGCAAATTGAGTCGGCAAGGGCAGTTCAACAGTGGAACACACTCCCTCGGAGAGTGGTGGAGTCTTCTTCCTTGGAGGTCTTTAAGCAGAGGCTGGATGGCCATCTATCGGGGATGCTTTAATTGGGAGTTCCTGCATGGCACTGGATGGCCCATGTGGTCTCTTCCAAGTCTATGATTCTATGATTCTATGATTCTAATGCTCTGTCTGGGAATTCTAAATGTCTCTCTCTATACTGCAAATCCCAGGATTCCATAGGAGGAAGCTATATATGTGCAATTAGTGCTATAACAGTGTAGTATGATATTGTGCACTTTGACACTGCTTTAATTGATGAAGCTCACTGGTATGGAATTCTAGGATTTGTAGCTTTGTGAGACATTTAGCCTTCTCTGTCAGAGATACAGCCTCATTTTTGTTATATCTCAAAGATGCCAGCAACTACATCTAAAGCTTTAGCCAGGCTGGCCTCGCCTCCATAAGATACTGGCTGTGATGTCTTGAAAGCGCTCATAGTTGCTGGTAACAGCACTCCACTGCTGTGTTTGTTCAGGAGTTCAAATATTAACTTTTGTATGTTTAATGTAATTTTATATTATTTTAGCAAGCTGATTTCAATTGTTTTTAAAAAAAATTACTGTAAAATGTTTAAATTGATTTTATCTGTAACCCCCCCTTGGGTCCCCTTTGGGGGAAATGAAATGAAATGAAATAGAGTTGTCCCTCTGTTTTTGCAGACTTGAAGTCTGTGACCCTCACTTATCCATGAGGGACAAATGGACAGACATAAAATGGGGCACGTCCATGCTTGCCCCTGCAGGGACGCACCTCCATTCAAGCCAATAGGGTTTGAATATTTGTGTTTTCCCTTTTTCGCAGGGGGATCCATTCTGATCCGCTCACAAAAAAAGAGGGGCGACTGTAAATAAATAAATGTTGACTTTAAACATGGAGGAATATTTGTACAGCAGCCTAGCATGCTCCCAACAAAGTTTAACTGGCTGAGCTTTAGAGAAGATGATGTTACTACAGAGTAAGCCCCATTAGGAGTTGTCCAAAGTCCTGATCTGCCCAGAAAGTTCTGTCTCATGGATTAACTTGCCTGGGAAAGTGTTTGTTTCACTTCTTGTATTCCTCTTAGAGCATAAGCTTGAGCTCCAGCAGGAGTGCCACTAGAAACAGAATATGGGATTAGAAACAGAATGTGGGATGAGATGGTCCCTTGATCCTATGAGTTTCACTTCTGTCTCCTACTGCTAGGATGGGAAACCTGGGCCCCTCCAGATGTTGATGGATTTCAACTTGAATCAATCCTCACTAGCACAGCAACTGGTGGAGAACAATGAGATCATCAAAGATATAGCCGTGTTAGTCTGTAGAATTAGTATGTAGTAATCTTGTAGCACTTGGAGACTTAGAAGTTAGCAGCATGAGCTTTTGTAGACTTCAGTCTACTTCCTCAGATGCTTTGCTTCCAATCTCTTTCTTTCATTTAGTCTCAAATGTACTACAAGATCTCTATACAATGGGATGTTCAGTCCAAGAATATCTGGAGGGCCACAGACTCTCAATTTTAGTCCAGTTAGTTGCTATACCTGTGATAGAAATGTTCTGGAGTCTAGAGGACCACACCACTCATATTTCAGCAGATCCAGAGACCTGCAACACACTGTTGACATTTTGGACAACCAGAAATGACCTCACATTTCCCCAGTGACCTTTGGGGAAAATGTTGCTGTTTGCAGGGGGACTACATTTTTATGTATTCCTAAATTGTTATAAATATGCAAAGTTGTTATAAATCCCTCTTCTACAGGGCATCTTACTCTATTGTTGCCCATGTTTCTGTCCTGGCCTCTTCATGATCTCAGTACAAGGAATGCGCTCTATCAGATGATGATGCTATGTGAGGGGACTGGCTTGTCATTCATTACTTTCAAGGTGGACTACTAAAGTGACTTTCTGATTTAAACAGACAATCTATCTATCAGGCTGATTTTCCTGTCTTTGACAAATGTCAGAGAAGGAAGTTCAAGACAGATGATGTGGCTCATTAGCTCTATTCCTTCCACACACCTTTGGAGAGCCAGAATGTGCTTTCCCTGACTAGTACATATTCAAATATATTTTTTCTTTTTGAACAATAATAGCACTATCCAGAATTGTTAGAAAAGACAGCAACACCTTATTCCCAACTGATGACACAGTGCAACACAAGCTGCAGCCATTTTTACAAGGTTGCATGTTAAACTATCACCTTGTTTGGGATGTGATGGGAATCCAGCTGGTCTGGTAGCCCTATACTGTGACCCTTTTGTCAAGTGTGGAAGTGATTCAGATATTATAGAATAATGTATGCACATTTCTTTCCTTTCTTTCCTTCTTAGGACTTTATCACATGAGGCTTAACAAGTGGAATTGGAGCAGGATAGTAGTGTCTGTGGCTGACCTTTTCATACAATGCTGTGCCTGTCCAATAGCTGGTATGTAGTTGATCTGCTACTGGAACATGCCTTCTCACTGATGAGCAAGACCCATCAATGTCTCCCAGTTACACTGTTTTTCTGCTGTTGATGCATGTCTGATAGGTTCCTCCTGAAGCAGTTCCAATATGCAGACAGTCATGTGGTTCACATGGGCATGACTCTTCTCCTCTCCCCACTCTTCTCCCCCTTGTTAATTAATGTATTATTATTATTATTATTATTATTATTATTATTATTATTATTATATTTTCTTACCTGCCTCTCCCCATGGATTAAAATGGGGAACAACAACAGACCAACAACTATGCATCAGATAAGAACACAACACCAGTTAAAATACATCTACTTAAAAGAACAAACAAGACACATACATATTAAATCAATCTACATTTAAAATTCATCATTTAAAATTTGCAGTTTTAACAATCATCTGGATAGGCTAGCCAGAAGAGATTACTCTTCAATGCTGTTTTAAATTCAGACAGCATATTCAGCTGTTGAATCTCTTCCAGCAGGTGATTCTACCGTCTAGGGGCGACTGAAGAAAATGTCCTCCAGCTGACAGTTGTCAACCTAGTCCTGGCTAACTGGAGTAAACACCAGAGGACCTGAGTGTACATGGCAGATTATATGGGAGGGGGCAATCCTGTAGGTAACCTAGACCGAAACAATGTAGGTTTAAAGGTAATAATCAACACTTTGTACCTTGCCTAGAAATTAACTGGCAGCTAGTGGCGTGATTTTAACATTGGTGTAATATGATTACTCCTGGATGTCTCAGTGACCAATCTGGCTGCTATGTTCTGAACTCATTGAAGTTTCCGAACTTAGACAGAGGTAGCCCAATGTACAATGCATTCCAAAAGTCCAGCCTTGAGGTTGTCAACACATGCATTTTTGCCACTTTCCACTTGTTATTCCCAAACGGGCTGTTTTTCTTTCCCCCCCCCCTCAGTTTCTTTCTTTTCCTTATTTTTTAGTGGATTGCCATGATCATGCAGTTGCATTAAAAATAAAATAAATAAAAATAAATACAGACCAAAAGGTATGCTTGGACAGGCATAGGGCAGGGAGGACAGAAGCAGAACCATGGAGATTGGGAAGAGCTGTAATGTTCTAAGAGCTGAGTGTCCCCAACCCTGTATGTTTGCATTTCCTAAACCAGGGGTAGGCAACTTTTCCCCTTTAAGGGCCGAGGGACTTCAGTTCCCAGAATCCCAGGAGCTATTGGCCAACATGGAACTATTGGCCAACATGGCTGAGGCTTCTGGGAGCTGAAGTCCCTTGGCCCTTAAAGGGGAAAGGTTGCCTACCCCTGTCCTAAACTAATGAGACTGTGGCTCCTTAAGAACCTGGTATGATAAAGTCCTTACAGTGAAGAAGAAAATAAAAGGATCTTGTTCAATAAGTCATAAAGAAATAGCTCTACAGCAAGGGTAGGGACAAGCTAAACTAAGATTTATTAGTAGATCTCTGGATGATGTGTAATTAATTGGTAATGGTTACAGATCTATAATTATTTAACAACCTGGTGATTACAACATAAATCAAATCAATTCAAATTACAAGAGATTCCACCTGAATATGAGGAAGACCTTTTTTTACTGCAAGAGCTGTTTGACAATGGAATAGACTCTCAAAGAGGTGGTGGATTCTCCTCCTTTGGAGGTCTTGAAACAGAGTTTGGATGGACATCTGTCAGAAATGCTATAGCTGTGTTGGAAGTCAACACAAGGGGTTGGAATAGATGGCCCTTGTGATCCTTCCAACTGTACATTTCTATGATGCTATGATCAGTAACTACAATGGAATTATGACTAGCTTACCTTGTTCTCTAGTTCCTAATCTTGAGTCCTCAGATCTTGTTAGACCTACGTTCCCAGAATCCTTGACAACTGGCCATGTTGGCTAGGGTTTCATGGACATGAAGCATGAAAACATATGAGGACATATGTTTGGAAAACACTAACCTAGCAAGAGCCATGTTACACAAATTCAAAATATATTACATTGATTATGTATTTACATGGGTAGGTCAAAGAATTGGCAATTAAAGCCCTGAGACTAGGGACTTTGCAGACTGCCAGAAATAGTGTCAATTGAGTCCACTTTAAATTGAGGCACTGCCCTGGCTCAGTGGTAGGGAATTATGGGAACAGTAATTTATTGTGGCACTAGAGCTATCTGACAGAGAAGGCTCAATGTCTTAGAAAAAAATACAATTCCCATGATTCCCTAGCACTGAGCCAGGGCAGTGCCTCAATTTAAAGTGGACTCAATTTGCACTATTTCTGGCAGTCTGCAAAGGCCCTTTGAGGCCCAGGTTTCTGAAGGAATGCCTCCCTCCATTCCATTTCTGCCTTTACAATGAACATATCATCTTTAGGAGACTTAAGAGTACAGTCATCTATGAAAGAGAGGGCCTTCTGTGTGGTTGTGTGGAATCCTGAATTTGGAATATTCTACCAAGGGCAATAAAATGGCTGCTTCTTGGGGCTACTCCTAGGTTATAAATCTTCCTTCCATGATCAGTCCCATCCCTGCTCTTTTTCTATCAGCTGTGCAACAGAAATCTTGGATTAGTAGTTCTGTGAGATGTTTAGCCTTCTCTGTCTGAGAGTTCTGGTGCCACAACAACCTACAAATCCCAGGATTTCATAGCATTGAGCCATGGCACTTAAAATGGTATCAAACTGTATTATTTCTGCAGTGCAGATGCAGCCCTAGCCATTGCATGACTTCGCTTCCAGTACTAGAGAACATGCTAGCACAGACCACTGGAGCCAGAGAGGTACAAATAGCCTCTCTTCCCTGTGTTGTTGCTCTACCTGCTAGCCCTCAAAAAGCTACAAAGCCTCACTCCGTCATCTTCCCCACCTGATTCAATCCTTGGCACCATCCAATAACCAGATTTATTTGTTTGTTGTCTTCAGCAGAAGTGAAACATCCTTCTTGCAACCTCATTGCACAAAACAAGACAAAAAGTGCCTTGTACAATTCTAGAATTGGGTCAGAAGGCTACAATTCACTTCACCACATAACTTAGGGTGCATTCATTCATCCCTCTGGATTTAATCAGCTTCCGGAAACAGCAATGGAGATAGCATTGATATTTCCCAGCTCGTGCTTTGCAATGGTCCCAGTTTACAGTCTTTTTCTTCCCCAGGCCTCTATTGAACTCAAAATATCCCCTGAAACCATTGAGATTCAGCTTTTTAACAAGATGCTTTTGGAGAAAGCAGCTCGCTCAAGAATCCCTTTCCTTCTACTTGTGGTTTGAAAGCAAGCCAGACTGGCCCTAGAATTTATTTCTTCCTCTTAGGTAAGAATTTCAGTGGCCAAGCTGCCAACAGAGCTAAGCCTGCTGGTCAATGAGTTAACTAGCAATTCTGGTCACTGCTGCCAGATGGAACAAGGACTAATTGCTTTCATGTTTAACAGTGCAGAAACTAGCTCATGCAGCTCCTCCTCCCCAGATTTTTGCCTCCTGAGCTGTACAACTGAGATCTCTCATTAAAACAAGACTAAGCAGGGCCAGCCCTAGTTAGTACTTGGATGGGAGACCACCAATGAATACCACATTACGTAGGCTATAGTTCAGGGGAAGGAACTGGCAAAACCACCTCTGAGTAATCCTTGCCTAAGAAAACCTTATGAAATTCATGGGGTCTCCATACGTTGACAGACAACTTGAAGGCACATGCACACAAACACACACACAAGAAATAAGGACAGAGCTTTCCATTCCACCAGAGCACAGAAGAAGGACAGAAGGTGGCAAAGAATGCAGAATTCATTTGTCATACATTCCAACTGTCCCAGTTTGTCAGGGACAGTCCCAATTTCTGTCATCTTGCAGCCTGGTCACTGAAACTCTGCCAGCCCACTTTTTCAGCTGCTTTTAAAATGTTCCAGTTTCTCTCTCCTCCTTCCCTTTTCCTCTCAGCTTATTGTCATTGCTGCAAAATGACTGCAAAGTGCAAAAGTAGTTTGCACACAGTTAATTCAGCAGGAGAGAGAGGAGAGAAGGGGGAGGAATCTGTTCCCTCCCAATAGACTCAGGCAGAAGCAAACTGTTGTAGCTTCTCCTATAATCTAGAATTGTAACATTCAAAGAGACCTCAAGGGCCATCTAGTCCAATCCCCCACCATCATGTAACAATGCACAATCAAAGCACCCCCATTGATGGCCATCCAGTGTCTGTTTAAAAATCTCCAAAGAAGGAGACTCCACCATTCTCTGAGGGAGTATGTTCCACTGTCAAACTGCTCTTATGTTGGGAATTTCTTCCTAAAGTGGAATCTCTTTTCCTGTAGTTTGCATCCATTGCTCCTGTATCCTAGGATCTGGAGCATCAGAAAACAAGCTTGTTCCATCCTCAATATGACATCCCTTCAATATTTAAACATGGCTATCACATCACCTCTTAGCCACCTCTTCTCCAGGCTAAATATACCCAGCTCCCTAAA
>CM034706.1:13243760-13254211 GCA_020142125.1 Phrynosoma platyrhinos
TAGATAGATAGATATGGTTCAAAATTGTTTTGACTTTAATTTTTGAAATTATTTAGTCATTTAATATGTTTTCAGCATATTCACATTATTTTTATTGTTTTAAACTGTCACTGTTCCCATTTTCAATTGTTTAAACTGATTTTGTTACAATCTTACCAGGGTTCTCATGATACAGATTGAAATATGAATATGTTAAATAAATAAATGGGTATAACAGTGATCTAAGTTTGCACTATAGTGATCTCCACTGTGTGTAGCCAAGGTCTCCTGACAGTCTGACTCTTCTGGATTTTTGAAAGCTGGATACAAGAGCAGAGAAGATCAGTCCTTCATAGTTGGGCAATTCTACCCACAGTTAGTAATTTGCTTTATGATAGATCCCATAAACTATCATTATGTGATGAGGAAGCAAAGCAACAGTCAAAGGGTGAGGACAGCCAAGGAGTAAATGGAGCAACCCACATGAATGAAAAGAAGATAAGGGCTTGGAATAAACCCAAGGAAAAGGCAAAACATTGTGATTTACATACCAACTGTTCTCAACCTGATTAGATTTTTCCCCTTCTTTTTTCTTTCTTTCCAGAAAAACAGAGCAGAATCCTGCATCAGCTTATAAGTAACTTTTCCTTATCCAATCCTCTCCCCCCAAAATGATGGAAACATCATTCAAACATGCTCTAATTGTCAGCAGAATGGCCCTCCTTCTCCCCATGCAGCTGATGTCCAGTAAAATAGGTTAAGGAGTACATTATGATTGTGGCAATAGTGTCAAAATTGGGATTAAACAGTATGAAACAGTTACCAAAATTACTTAATTTCCATATTATCAAATAACTACAATACAGCCCCCATTTCTGCAAGACCAGAAGCTGTGGTTTCACTTATCCACATCCAGGAAAAAAATGTCTTTAGGTATTTGAAGGTCTTTGAAAGGAACTCTATAGTTAATTTCCAGTGGAAGTTGACCACAGAATCATGCCGGATGACCTCCAGACACCTACAGAGACCACCTCGCTAGGCGTCTGGAGGTCCTCCAGCATGACTCTGCGGTCAACTTCTGATGGAGATATAGTATTTGTTCTTAACCATGGTTTCACTTATCCATGGTGACCATGGGAATGGATCTCTCCTAGGTACGTGGGTCATATTGTATTCTCATGCTTGGTTAATTAGTATTTGGAGATTTTGTTTTCATTTCTAAAAAAAAATCCTCTCACCTATAATTTATTAACTGTTACTAAACATATATGTAGATATACCTTCAATTGCTGAAACTAACTACAAATATGATAGTGGCTGGACCATAAGCATTTCCTTTCCTTTCCCCATTAAATCATCTGTCAGTGTGAAACTACAATAATATTGTGGGGAGCACTGGAGGTAGGGGTCACAAAAAACTGCTTGGGGCCATATGCAGCCCACAGACTACACTTTGTCCAGACCATTAAGTTGTCTAACTTGACTATTATAGTTCCATACCCTTTGACTGTCCCAATTTGGCAGAGACAGTCCTGATTAATCTTCAGTCATCCCATTTTTCCAGCAGCTTTTAATATGTCCCAGTTTCCTTTTCTTCCTCCCACTTTTCTTCTTTGCCTTCAGTTTATGCCATTTCTGCAAACTGAATTCAAAGTGCTTAAGTAGTTTGCACTCAGCAGGAAGGAGTGGAGAGGAAAGGAAAGGGTGGATTCTTACCCTTCCCAGTTGGCTCAGGCAAAAGGAAACTGCCTCAGCCTCTCCTAGCCTTTGTGTTCTTTCTCATTAATATTTGCCGTCTTGACCACACTCTAATGTTGTTGTGCCATATGTGTCCCAATTTTTATACGTGAAATGTGGGTAGGTATGAGAAGGCAACAAGGTGGTTTACATTCCTGATGTTGTTTACTCTACAGGTGCTAACTGATGTCCTGAGTTCAAATCTTACACCAATATAGAACACTAAATAGCAAAGAAAGAGGGGGAAGGTGCAAGGATTTGTCTAAGCTGTTAAATGTCTGAGAAGGCTCCAGGCAAAGTGTACTCTTGTGAGTGGGCACCATCCTTAGCCAATTGTTGTTACTGTCAACCTCAACTCATGGCAACCCAGTGGATGAGACACCTCCAAGACTCACTGTCCTCCACTGGTCTGCTCAAGTCCTGCAGATTCATGCCCATGATCTCTCTGATTGAATCTATCCATCTGAGGTGGGATCGTTCTCTCTTTCTTCTGCCCTTAACCTTTCCAAACATTAATGTCTTTTCACATCATGCCTTATCGTGATGTGGCCAAAGTATGACAGCCTCAATTTAATCCTCTTGGCTTCTAGGGGTATTACAGGCTTGATCTGTTCAAGTACCCATTTGTTTGTCTTTTTTTTTTTTTTTTTTTTTTTTTTTTTTTTTTTTTTTTTTTTTTTTTTTTTTTTTTGCTATCTGTGGTATCCTCAGCACTCTTCTCCAGCACCACAGTTCAAATGAGTTGCTTTTTTTATTTGCTTTTTTCATTGCCCAACTCTCATATCTGTACATAGTGATGGGGGATGCCATGGCTTGGACTACTCTAACTATACTACTCAGTTATGTATCTTTACTCCTTAGAATCTTCTCTAGGTCTTTCATGGCTGCCCTCCCCATTCCTGTTATTCTTATCTCTTGACTGCAGTCTCCCTTCTGAACAATGTTTGATCCTAGGTATGAGAAATCTTAGTCAGTACACCCTTTCAAGTTTTTCAGAAAGTAAAAAGCAGCAATAGCATGTTAGCATATGTGATTTTTCATAAAATTTTGGACACATGTGGCGTTCCCTCTATGGCCCCAGACTGACCTCTGAGGGATGTCGGCCATAATCCTCTAAATGGCAGGTCATGTAGGCACTGAGAGATCTGCCCAGGACAACTGGAAAATGCCCTACCAGACAGGTTTGGGAGTTACCAAAGGGAAAAACCATTCTATTTGTCTTGAGTCTCACACTAACTGGGGCAGTGATCAGATTTGACTGAACCCTTTTCTCTAGCCTTCCTTCCTTGATAGTCTCGAAACCAAATGCATGTTTAGACACCTAGGTTTAGCAAAGTTAAGACTATCAACACCTTTGTCCCAGCTTCAGCCAAGCCATTAGTCAATAGCCAGAAGGTAGAAATTTCTTATTTAAATCTTAAGATTTGTAGGCTCCACGTGCTATTTTTGGAGTGCATGCTGACTCCACATTGGTCTGTACCCTGATCATAGCTCCCTCAGCCATCCTCTCCCCCATTTCGGTGACCATGCATCATCATCATCATCATCATCCACAGCAGATCCCGGAGAAGCCTTCAGAAGTGAGTAACTTCCTCAGTCTGGCCCATCTCAAGCTATTCCCACTTTCATTCCTTTATCCCTAAGAGTGCAGTGTGTGTGTATGCTATATTTTTGTGTGTGCAGTTTTCCCCTTTACTTAATAAATATTTAGACCTTAATTGGAGAAGCCTGTCTCAGCGTCATCCATTGTGGGATTCCTTAGTCCTCTGGTATACATAATGGTACCCGTTCCTGTGGGGCTTTGTTAGGACCCCACTCTTGCATATTTGAGCTAAATACATTTGGACTACAGCTCCCAGATTCCCCTAGCCAGCTTGTCTTCCAAGATTCTTGAGATTGTAGTCACAAAAACAAAGTTCTCCATGCTGTGGTCCTCACAATATATAATCTGGGACCAAATGTTAAGCTGAGAAGCATCAATTGAATGCTTTTTCCCCCAGATATAGTTCTAAGATTGCAAGAAGGTTCCAAAGCACCACAGTGACTTCAAGGCTGAGGACTCATTTCAAGGAGCTCTTGGTAACAGATGCATGCTACACAAAGTGAAAACATCTAAAATTAGATTCTAGACCTCAGTTCAGAACAATCCTCAGTTCAGATTTTACCTGAGTTTCATGACAGATCAGAGGATTTGATGGAACTCCATCTTTCCTCCACAGCATCAGACTGGTCCAGCTGAACAAGGTTGTCTTAGCATTACAAGAAATTCTTGGGTACCTCTTACAATGTCCTGACTAAGTGTTAAATACTGTTTTTATTTATTCTTCTGCAGCAGTTATGCAAGATCCCACTGGGATTGTATGTCAGCACATTTGCTGGATTTTTCATTTGTACTCTGCTGGGATTTGCCTAGAAACACCACTATAGGAACTAAATAAATGCAGACATGCTGCAAGTACAGAATTATTCATGGAAACCTCTGTTGCCCAACAAGAAACCAAATGAGATATATGTCTGTAAAGCAAAACGAGTGTTTCCTCACAACAACTGTTATCAGTAAAGTTGTACAAATGCTTAAAAATTTGTCTATTGTTGTTGTCATGTGTCATCAGGTAATTTCTGACTTATGGTGACCCTAAAGTGAACCTATCACAAGGTTTTCTTGAGTGACCCCTCCAAATTCTTTACCCTGTTTGTGGGCAGAAAAATTGGATGATCCATTTCAGTGAATTTCAGGAGAGAGCAGAAATTCACTAATAGTTTTTCTGGAATGGGTTCATTGATTAGTTTCTTTTTTGTTTGTTTGTCTATTTCGAATTGCTTAAGGATGGGGAAATTTGTCATTTCCCCCCACATTCTTTCTTTTTTAACCCTCAAGTCTTCTCCTTCTTCATAATCTCAAAAGGCCACAGATCAGGTGGACAACTGGTCCTTTTCATTCCAAGCTTTTCAGTTTGTTTTAAGGACTCCTGGATTCCCCCTTTCTTTTTTCCTTGAAATAACTGCCTGCAAAGTGACTTTGTAGCCAGAGGTGTCAATATGGGGGCACAGGGGGTGCAGACTGCACCAGGTGACCCCCTAAAAGGGGGTGATACCACTGCTTCCCAAACATCTGCCTTTTGGAAGTAACAGGCTGTGGCATTCACCTGCATCCTTTAAAACATTGGAGTTCAGTAGAAGAGGTGGTGTGAGTTGGGCGAGGCTCAGTAGGAGGAGAAAGGAGAAGCCTCAGGGGTTTTTAAAACTTTAAAAAATAAAATTCTAAATTTTATTTTTATTTTTTTTAACTTTTTAAAAATATATCACATCTTCCCAATTTTTTTTTCTTTTGATCACATGAAACTATATATATGTAAATGCATTTAGGCTGTGCATATGATATTGTAATTTATGAACGTTGTGCCAAAGGAGTGCTCTGACACTGCCTACCATCTGTTTGGGTGGGTGGCCTGATGGCGGCATCGGGGCAGAGTCAGAGTGGCTGGCATGAGGTCACCATGCCCCAACTCCACCCCCAGGCCAGCCCTTTTGGCCGGTCTGTAAAGCCCCCTAGTTCACCTCCTCCCACTTTTCTTCTTTGTCCTCAGTTTACTCCATTTCTGCAAAATGAATTCAAAGTGCAGCAGTAGTTTGCATTCCGTAGGGAAGAAAGGAGGCATTGGAATATTGCCCTTCCCTGTAGATATAGAAGCTTATCGCATTAATTTTAAAACTGACTGACCTGATCTGGTTTAGAATTTAAAGCGGGTGGCATCCTGATATTATCAGAAGGATTTAGCCATCAAAACTGCCACCCAGGTCCATCCCAGGTCCATTCCCACTCCCAGGGGTGCTCAGCCCACCTCTTTTCAAAGCCAGGAGTTTTCCAGCTTAAGAAAACAGCCACCAGAGCAGTCCTGGGAGCGGGGATGGACCCGGCGGTGATTTCGGCAGCTAAATCCTTTTGATAATATCAGGATGCCACCTGCTTTAAATTTTAAACCAGATCAAGTAAGCTGATTTTAAAATTAATGTAATAAGCTCCATAGGCAGAAGCAAACTGCTACAGCCTCTCCTAGTTTGTGCCTTCTTTCCCATTAACAAATTTTGCCACCTTGACCACACTCTGATGTTGCATGGCCATATAGTTTGCATCTGTGAAATCTTGGAAGGTATGTAATTCTTCCATTAATTCAGAGATAAGGCTTCCACACTCACTTCAGAGTAAAAATTCTTAGCAGAACACTAA
This sequence comes from Phrynosoma platyrhinos, assembly GCA_020142125.1. Classification (NCBI taxonomy): domain Eukaryota; kingdom Metazoa; phylum Chordata; class Lepidosauria; order Squamata; family Phrynosomatidae; genus Phrynosoma; species Phrynosoma platyrhinos. The sequence goes on from CM034706.1 coordinate 13,249,705, forward strand.
GATTTAGATTCATAGTATAAATGTAAAAACAGGCAGAAGAAATTGATGAGAGACCTCATAACCTACTTGAAAATATAGGAAGAAAGTATCTCAACTTTTAAAAGAAAGAAAGAAAGAAAGAAAGAAAGAAAGAAAGAAAGAAAGAAAGAAAGAAAGAAAGAAAGAAAGAAAGACAATGATTTCAGTTTACTAGGAGTTCCAAGCCAAGACTTTCTTCATTCCTGAACTAAATCCCCTTGTCCCTTTCTATATATTCTCCCATCTGGCAGAACAGCAAAATGCCACAAAGCCTTTCTGATTCCTCGCTACAGTTTTCCATTGACTTTGGTATAATGAGTAGGGAGGAATTCCAAGCGCTGACTCATCCATTTTGCCCACATTATTTATGTGTGGAAAAGAGTCCTCATTTCCCAGCTGGGGCATCTGAATAGGAAACAACGTCCAACTTCTCGAGAGCAGCAGCTCCCCAGGTGAATGCCTTTCCAGATAATTCTGCCATTACAACAAGTCCCTTTTCTGTGATTCAGCCTCATGGGGAGCACAGGGTTTTCCATAGCAACTGCCACTGAAAATTTGGCAAAGTGAGAGGAAGAGAAGAAAGTTTCACAGGCACAATTGGTGCTCAGTGATTCCCAAACTCTGGTCGTCCAGATGTTTTGGGCTTCTTCTCCCAGAATTCCTGACTGTTGACTAAGCTGGGGAACCAAAGTTTGGGAAACACTGCACCAACTTTTGAGCCTGCTCTGATCTTGGATAAAGTTGTTTTGGACTACAACTCCCAGAATCCTTCATTGGACTACGTTGCTTGGATTCCACCCTTCCTTCTCCACTTGGCCACTGGCTCAGGGGATTCTATTTAATTTATGCCCCACCTTTCTGTCCAAATAAACCACGCCAGGCAGCTCGCAGTAATAAGATACAGATGACAAATAAACTTGAGATTGAAAACATAACGTTTAGCAAGCCAATGTGAATAAATTAGAAACACAACCATAAAAGATGGGGCCAGCCATCATACAACCAAGGAGAACTTCTTCAACAGTATAGCAGCCCGCAGGTCTAAGGTCTGCCTTAATAAAATGATCTTCATGGAAGAGCAACAAATTGTTCTAGTACACATCATTCACCATTTCAAAGGAGAGGAGGCAGTGGCATAGGTAGATACACACACACCATTGCAGGAAATCTGTGTTGACTTATGAAACTTGACTTTTTTGATTCCACATGTCATACACATGTGGCTTAACCTGGGTGTTTATATCCCCAGGATTTTATGCAGCTCCCTGGCAGGGCACTAAACACAATTTTTGCAGCATGTTCCTTCCTTAGAACAAAGAAGGACAAGGAAAAAGGAACATGAAACAAGTAGCATACATAGATTTTTGTGGAGTTTTTTTGCCGGGGGGGGCGGGCTATGAGGCTGTGTTCAAGAATAATTTATTCCTGACATTTCACCTGCATCTGTGGCTCTGAAGATGCCAGATTTCTGAAGATTGTAGTCTACCATTTCTGGAGAGTGCCAAGATGGGGAAAGTTTCTGAAGATGCCAGCCATAGATGCAGGCGAAACATTAGGAATAAATTCTTTTAGAACATGGCCTCATAGCCCCAAAGCACCCACAAAAAACTATGGATGCTGACCATGAAAACCTTCAACTGCACAAGTAGTATACAGTTAATTTGCTAAGTACAATGCAAAGATTCTGTTCCCTACTGCCAGGGGAAAGATTCGGTGCCATTAAAGCCACAAACTTTTAAAGTCCTTAGAATTCAATGTAGGTCATCTTCCAGAAATTAGTGCAGAATTTGGAAATTCTGGGTGGGGGGGGTTAATGCTGTTATTGTCATTATTCCTCCCACCCTTTCTTCTGCATAGCAACAGAAGCTGTGTGTATCTGGAGCATTTGATGGAACATCCCTGGAACGGAAAAGAAAAAGTGTGTTTGTGTGTGTGTGTGTATTGTGGGCAGGAGCTCGCTCATGAGGGTTCCAATGGAGTCACAGAGCGATTATGAAATCAGCACTATCTAATTGGAAAATACATCCAACAACAAAAAAGCAATTCTGTTTCTTCATGCTTTCAACAACAGAGGAAGAGCAACAGATATATTATTTGAAACAAATGCTCCATAGTGCCCCATTAACAGAAATTCATTGACTTTTGCACAGGGAGAGAAATGTTTTCCAATTAACAAATCTCACTTGCTTTGAAAGGAAGTAAGATATGTTTACAGGCTACTAAATCAAGAAGCAGCCCCCAGCAGCCTGCCACCCTCCCAATGTGTAGGATTATAGCTCCCATTATCCACAGCTATGGTACTGTGGGCTAGGGATCGTGGGTTTTGTAGTCCACCTTTTCTGGACAGTGCCAACATGGGGAAAGCTAATTAATAGGGTGCCAAATTTCTTTTCACTTAGGAAGCATAGGACTATACTTCCCATCATCCCAATCATGTTCCTGTGGGCTAGGAGTCATGGGTTTTGTAGTCTAGCACTTCTGGAGGTGCCAAGATAGGAAAGATTAATCTAGAAGATGTCAAGTTTCTTTCTCTTAAGAAGTGCAGGACTATATTTATGCTATATATATGTATAATGATACAGATTTAGATATAGATATAACATATGAGAAATTGTATGCAGCTGATTATGGATTGTATAAGAACAGTAAAATGATGAATATTTTTTTTAAAAAAGTTTAAATATAGGTAAAGCCAACCTCTGTTAGGATGGAATTCAATTTAATATATATTGTTATATATTTTTATGTTTTAGATGTGATTATCCTTTTGGTGAGCTGAGATGATTTTGGAAATTGTATTGTTTTCAATAACAACAACAATGCAGCACTACAGTGCCCACCATTGTTGTCCATGGTCTTGTGGGCTAGAAATCATGAGATTTGTAGTCTAGCATTTCTGGAGGGTGCCAAGACAGGGAAGGCTAATCTAAATGATGCCAAGCTACTTTTCTCTTAAGAAGCATGAGGCTATATCCCCCATAATCCCCAGCCATGGTTCTGTAGGCCTGGAAGGTTGGAGTTTGTAGTCCACCATTTCTGGAGGGTGCCATGATGGAGAAAGGATAATGAAGAAGATGCCAAATTTCTTTTCTGTCAAGTAGCGCAAGTTCCACTGTGAACCATTTCCCGTATGAATGGAAACAGGTTTGCTCACTCCCTCTGATGCTATCATATCCTGAAAAGGTGTTAGTCCATTTCCACCAGAGATGCTAAAATTGAACAACTACATTTCAAGGCCATATCCCCAAAGAGGAAAGTATGAATGGAAGGGACATCCTTTAGACTAGTCATGTTTATGAGAACAGGAAAACACAGATCATCCACCATCTCATTAAAGTTGCACGGCCACTTTTCACATCATTCTCATTTTAATTTTTTTAATAGGTGGTTTTCTACCATAGTACAGTATATCAACGGGATTCATAAAGTCTTTCATCCTGAAGCCATCTCCTTCTGAAGAATGCCAGTTTGAATTACAAATGCCTCCCTTCCACAGTAGTAATAGTCAAACCTTTGCATGCCATGGAAAATTAAGGCATGTTCACTCACAAGTATGCCCCACTAAGTTCTATGAAACATACCTCTGAGTAAATTGTACAGAAGTAAATGATTCTGTTTATTGCAAGGGGGGGAGGACTGGAGACACCAACCATGTGAGAGTTTCAGCTCCAGAAATTTCTGAAGTTGAAAAGGGCCTTTGTAGGATGAAATGCATTTGGCTCTTTCTCAATAAAACATTCATCTATTGAGTACCTTAAGATGGATCTCCAATTATTTCTGCAAATTTTTGCAGATTTCTTGTTCAGTATACTGGCTAGCCAAAAACATCTTAACCATTTAACCAGTGATGAGAAACATGCCAGTGGTAGCAAGCAGCTCTTCTGTTCATGGAATGGTAAATCTGCTCCAGGTTTCAATTTGAACTTTAAGGGAACTATCTAAATGACTGAAGCCAATTGTATTAAAAGTTCAAATTAAAGTCTGGAGTGGATTCACTGTCCCACTGACATGGGAGCCATTGGTCTTGACTCATCAAGGTTACATTCCCTAAGAGACAATAAGGGTAGCCAGGTCAGGACTTTCCCAGGGCCAAAACCTGAGACCAAAGGACAACCCTTTGTGATGATATAGGGCAGGGGCCAGCAACCTACGGCCCGCGGAATGGTTCTGGCCCAGGTCCCCGCGCTTACTGGCCCAGACGGACCCCTGCCGCCACCGCCGCCACCTGCCACCGCCAGCACACGTTTTGGTCACTGCACACATCGTGACCGCCATTTTGATTTCCAGTACTCCTGTGCATGCGCAAACGCATCGCGGCCACCATTTTGGAGAACAAAATGGTGTCCATGACATGCGCGGAGGCGGCTGCGGCAGCTCGCAAAGTGGTAGCATGCGCAGCGGCAGCGGCGGCAGTGGTAGTAGCGGCGGCAGTAGCGCACATGGGGGGTCGCGTGTGGTGGTGGGGGTTGCGCATGCCGCCATTCCCCCC
>CM034706.1:13262901-13275994 GCA_020142125.1 Phrynosoma platyrhinos
TGGAGTTCATGGGGACCCTGCATCACTATGTTCTCTGATCTAATTATCAGCATCTCCATTCAAACCTATGCTCTTAGAACGGTTGTGTCTTATGCCACTTCACCCAACTGGATTCCAGAGGAAGCTTCATCTGTAGTATCACCCATAATTCTGCCTCAACATCTTTCCAAACTAACCCCTGATTTCCTGAGCCTTGCATGGGTGTGTGCGTGTATGTGAATTGTTGTGTGATTTCCCCCTTCAATAAATACTTTAGTTGGAGTATCTCTGCATCAGTTCTTAGATCCCCCAACTCTTGGTATACACAGGGGAGACAGTCTTGCAGGGTCCTTGTAGCTGACCCCCTCTCAATTTGAGCTAAATAAAATTCTCTTTAATAGAATCTTGGCTACACCTGTATGTCTCTTCCTTTTCCTCACCCTCAGTCTGTTAAGGAGGTTTACAAGCTCGGTGATTTTAATTGTTGTTGTTGTTTTTAATATTGTAAAGTTTTATCTGTGAGCCACCTTGGGTCCCTTTCTGGCAGAAAGACAGCATAGAAATGAAATAACTAAATAAACAAATATTATTTCTTGAATAAATTATGTCATAATAAAATATAACATCAATCAAATACACAACCAATTAACATAGACATTCAGCATAATGAACACATGCCAAATACATTCAACATAATGATGTAATAAACATCAAACAATAAACATTAACTTCCTACCTTCAATATGACAGTTCTAATTGTCTTATGTACTATCTCTTCACTGAATTTTCTATTTTCCCCTAGTACTGATTAAATTCTATTCCTCTAATCCTCTATCTATTATTTCCCTAGTATTACTCTTCAAAGCCCATAATTGCGGCTGACATTATTGCATTAACACTTCCCTTTTCACCTCTTTTCTTTTTATTCTTGCTCTTCTTTCCACATCTATTTTTCTGCTCTCCATTGCCAATTTCTATTTTTCCCTCCCTTTTCCTTCAGCTTTGCATGCTACAATCTTGCTCTCTAAGCAGTTCCTGCTCCCAAACTACACAGGATATTTGGGGGAGCTGCAGCTGATATGAGTCCTGCTAAAATCCTGTGGCTTGGCTGTGGCACAGAATGTCAAGCAAAGCAATCCTGGGTGGCCAGCATCACTGAGACCCACCTGGAAGTGATTGCTTCCAGCTGGAGGTACTTGGAAATATTACTTTTCAGACTACAGCTCCCAAAATCCTTTAACCAATGTGGTTATCAGGAGATGCCATGCAAAGGCTCTGATCCCAGCTTGGAAATGCTGCTCCACACCAATGTTGGCTGAGATCCTACATATGTGCATTGCTCCATACTTGCAGTTCTCCATCTTCCTTTCAACCTCCAAGACAGGCTATCAATAACTGCCTTGGGGGGGGGGCATGATTCAGTACATGGAGAAAGATCTGGTCTTGGCTTGATAGGGAAGAGAAAATAGGGTCACTCGCAAAAGGATGCACCTCTTCTTTTCCCTTCCCCTAGGAGCCCAGATTAACCAGATCTTCATGGTCTGAAATACCTCCCTCCCCCGGCCACCAATGCCAAGCTTGACAACTGAGAAATTGGGTGGGTGGGAATTTATTGGACAGAGCCCAACCACAAGAGAATAGACCCCCTAGACTTGGTCAAAAAAAAGGAACTTTAGCATAGGTGAGTCTCAAGCAGGATACCATCCACAATTTGTCACCTGAGGTAACCATCTTCTCTGCCTTAGTATAGGACCAACCCTTGTTGGGATGAATGGATCACAGGGAATAAGGAGTACAGTCAGCCCTCCATCCACATTTTCAACTTTCACTTTTGTGGATTTGATTATTCACAGATTTGATTAATATGCTTTCTCTAGGAATCTCTAGGCCTTCCAGCATGACTCTGTGGTCAACATCTGCCAGAACTCATCCTGGAGGACCCAGAGATTCCTAGAAAGAACACTTCTCTAAGCATTTCTACATCCTCTGCAATTCTGTGGTCAATGTCTGACAGATGTTAACAATAGAGTTCTGCTAGAAGACTAAGAGATTCCTAAAAAAATGTTCTCTCGAGTAAAATAAGTCATGGTGTGTTTTTTATTTACGGTTTTTCCATTTTCACAAGGCTCTTGTGCCCCTAAACCCAGTGAATGTGGAGTGACCACTATACACAGGTATCTGAAGACCTGAAGACTGAAAACACCAGAAGGGGGGAAGTGTTTGAAGATATTATAGTTTCACTGGTTGAAGATAAGAGATAACTGTAGATTAAAAAGTATTTGCAGGGAAATGGAGTATAGATTTCTTTTTCATTTTGAATATTTTTTTTATGTTCTTCACTGGACTGCAAAGTTGCTGAAGGCCCTATTTCTGCATCATCCCATGCCCTGCATCATCCCATGTTTTCCCTGTCCAGTTTTAACAGTCTGATACTTAATTATCATGGCTCCATCCTATAGAATCCTGGGTCTTGTGGTTTGATGAAGTACTTGAATTCTGTGCAAGAGAATTCTAGTCCACCTATGTGAACTACAGTTTTTAAGCTGCCTTGAGAAGAGAGGGGTTGAGGATTAAATTAGTATAGTTCTTGGTTTATCCACAATACATAATTATAGCCATTATAGGGCTGGTGAGGTACTCTGAATACTAGAGTTTTAGTGCATCTCCTTTAACTATAGTGCATCTCCTTTAACTAAACTCTCTACCAGAGAATCCTAAGTACAACACCAAATTACAAATTCTAGAATGCTGTAAGAACTGTGATAGTTAAAGTGGTATCAAACTGTTGTAACTGTGTAGTGTAGATACACTCCAGGAATTGAAATATATTCCCCTGAATGGCACTAGAATTTTGCATGTTGCTGATGTTAGGCATGATATAGTGGTTTGTTTTATGGCTTCAGCATTTGGTTTTAGATGTGTCTCACACTACATGCCACATCAATGTTTACTCACAAAATATTTTTAGTTTAATCCTCCCCCTGCTAATAAATTTTATCACAAGCCCTCTAGCTGGCATCTTTCCTAGCACAGAGCTGTGAGTCAATGCAAACTGGGGTTTTGGCAAGCAATTTCATCCTAGTTTTCATTGTAATTTTGCATCTGAAACATGAGTAAAAGGAGGAGAACAGTTTCTTTTCTCTAAACTATATTGGCTATGAAGACTCTACCTGCTTATACACACAAATACTCTACCTCTAAAGAACCTATTCTTGGCCATTGAGAAGACATGGCATTTTGAAGTATGAGCTGGGGGAAGGAGGGTTATTTCTTTAACTATTGCCTGTTGACTTATGGCAGCCCCATGAATTTCATTGGGTTTTCTTTAGTCAAGGAATACTCATAGGAGGTTTTGCCAGCTTCTTCCTCTGAAATACAGCCTACAGCACCTGGTATTCATTGCTGATCTCCCATCTAAGTACTAACCAGTGCTAAACCTGCTTAACTTCCAAGATCAGAAGATCTGGTGCTCTGTGGTGGGCAGTATAGCTCATTTGTTTTAACTTTTCACCTTTGCTCTGGTGAATAAAACTAATACCCGCACAAATGAAAGTGTCTTGGCTTGTCTTTGGCTGCTTACCAATTGTTGTTAAAAATGATCTTCTTCTGTAGATCATTTTTAACAACAATTGGTAAGCAGCCAAAGACAAGACAAGACACTTTCATTTGTGCAGGTATTAATTTTATTCCACCTGCCTCTTTTCAGATCACTGGTGATTTATGCCAATAAATGTTAATCATGTTAAGTGCTCCTTTTGTTAAATCATTTGTCACTCCCCAGCCCTCCTGCTTTGTGACCTTTTTCACCAGAACAAAGGTGAAAAGTTAAAACAGATGAGCTATGCTGCCCACCACAGAGCACCAGGTCTTCTGATCTTAGAAGTTAAGCAGGTTTAGCACTAGTTAGTACTTAGATGAGGAAGGGAAGATTTATAGGAAGCTGGAGAAAGCTTGCAAAGGTTTGTATCTTTGCCATAACGTCACATATCTAAGCAGAAGGCATGGTAATTCTGAGGCCAATGATGGGCTATGCAACACAACAAAATTGTTCAACCAGTTTGAACCTAATGTCCCTTTTAAAACCCTATGCTCAATAACTTATCTTCAAACACATTGAATCTCTCTTATCCAGAATTCTGAATTACTCCAAAATCCAAAACTTTTTCTTGGGTGGTTGGGATCATGACATCTTTGCTTTCTTGTTTTATGCACAAAATTATTAAAAATGTTATGTATAAAATACCTTCGGGTATGTGTATAAGGTGTATATGAAACATAACTGAATTGAGTGGTTAAACTTGGGTCCCATCTCCAAGATTAAATTGTATATGCTTACAAAAAGTATATACAACAATTAACTATACACAAAAATTCTGAAATCAAAAAAAAAAAAAAAATGAAATCCAAAACACTTCAGGTCCCAAGCATTTTGGATAAGGGAGACTTAACTGCATACTACAATATATTCAGCACCAGGTTAATGTATTTTCTTAACCATTTTAGAGGAAATTTCAAATACAGCCATTTTAGAGGAAATTTCACTTTGGATGCTTTACAACACAATCATACAGCTATCTAGTCTTTCTGTGGAGTTTATCACATGGGGGAAATCCCATGCAGAAACGGGATTTAAAAGGTGGGGGGAACCCGCAAAAGCGATTAGTTTTTCACACACATTGCTATTAAAATGGGGTTAACCTGAATGGAAAGTCAGAAACTACTTCTTTTTACTTTCGGGATTTTCTGAAAGTAAAAAGAAGCAGTTTCTGAGTACTTTCCATTTGGGTTAACCCCATTTTAACAGTGATGTCGTCTGAAAAACTAACCACTTTTGCAGGGTTTTTTTTTTTCTAATTTAAAGCCCCATTTCCGCATGGAATTTCCCCCATGTGATAAACTCCTGTGATGGTGTTGAGCCAATTGCTATATTCTATTGCCATTATGTATTTTATAATATATTTTAAAAATATTTTATTTCTATCCCACTTTTGTCCTTGTACATCCAGTTTAAAAAAGGGTACAGCTAAAAGATTATTTCTACAAATGATAAAAAATAAAAGTAAACAACTCTGTTAAAACTACAACATTAAACAATGTAAAGCAGAAATGAAACACAACAAAATAGATAAAAACACAACCCAATTAAAAGTACTTTCTGCCACATAAATTCTAATTCCACAGGGAACAGCCACCAAAAAGGCTCTCTCCCACGTCCTCACTAAAGATGCTTGTGAAGATGGTGGGAGTGAGAGAAAGACTTACCATGAAAATGTTAAAAAGCCAGGCTCTCAGAGAGCTTACAGGTAGGTACAGTCCTTCCAATAGTCTGGACCCAAGCTATATAGGGCTCTAATAGTCATAACCAGTACTTTAAATTCTGCCCAGAAATGGACCAGTACACAGTTACTTTTTTATATATATTTGTTTGTCTGAATATTTTTGTTTGAATTTCTTTGTTGTTGTTGTTGTGTCCCTTTAAGTCATTCTCAACTTATGGCAACCCTGGATGTATCTACACTGTAGAAAGAATGGCTCCATCTTACAGAATCCTGGGATTTTTAGTTCTGTGAAGCACAAGCACTCTTTGGCAGAGAAGGATAAAGACCTCACAAAACTACAAATCCTAGGATTCCATTAAGATGGAGGTGCAGCACTTAAAGTGGTGTCAAACTGCATTGTGTTGACAATGTAGATTCACCCCTTATGATGAACCTGTCTCTGGATTTTCTTGGCAAGATTTTTCAGAGGGGGTTTGCTTTTGCCTTTGAAGCTAAGAGAACATGACTTGCCCAAAGTCACCCAAAGGGTTTTCCATGGCTGAGCAAGAATTCAAACCATGGTCTCCAGACTCACAGTCCAATGCTCAAGCTACTACAGCACACTAGCTCATTACTATGGGAATTCAAATATTTGTAATATTTTTTAATATTATTGCCTAAATTGGTTATAATTTGTCCTGTTGTGTGATATGGTATCTATCCAATCTTATTTTATTTTATACACCAGGTGCTTTCCTGAATGCTAATCATTGACTGTAATATGAAAGGATATAGTTTGTTTGCACTTTTGGAGACCACCATGGAATCCTTTCTATTAAAGATGAGTAAGAATGAATTATAATTTACCCAAAGTTACTTCTACTCCTTACCATTTTCAGATTCTTTTCTTTCAGTCCAAAGTCCTTTGCTCTTGACTTTCCCAGTAATGTTCATGACATAAGAAGGTAGAGCTCCATCCCCATGGACCCTGAAACCAGAAGGGAAGGTTGAGCACTGCTAAGATACGGTTGTGGGTGTGGGGGCTTAGTTTCTTCCTATTTCTGGTTGTTGTTTTTTACTTCTCTTCTTTTCTTTATTGCTTGTAGTGTTTTTTTCTGTCATCCATGTTTTTTCTCTTTCTTTTTGTTTATTAAAAGTGTCTGTCTGCATTCTTCTTTTGCTATGTCCCTGGATTCAGACCATAGTTCCTCTGGTTCTCAGTTTAGTATGCTTAGTAGTGTGAATCTGTTTCTTATATTATCAGTAAATTCTGTTGAGATATTATTTAGATCATATTTTGGTATAATCACTGGTTTTGTTTTCTTCTTGAGTCTTACTCTTATTTTTGTTATGAGTAACTCATTATCTGTGCCAAAGTCAGTACGTGGTCTAGTCTTGGCCACCAGTATAGGTCCTACCATCTTTTACTTCCAATTATAAAATCTATTTGATTTTTGTGTTGACCATCTGGTGATGTCCATGCATGTAGCCTTCTTTCTGCTTCTATGAAAAATGTGTTTGCAATGAATAGGTTGTTGGCTTCACAAAAATCTATCAGACATTCACCTGCTTAGTTTCTTTTGCCTAATCCAAATATGCCTACTGTTTTTGATTCTTCTTTGCTTTCAACTTTTGCATTCCAATCTCCAATGATCAGCTCAACAATAAAATGCTGGGAGCTAAGCCAATGTTGATTCTAGTGATTTCTGTTCCAAGACTTCCATGCAGCTAGGCTGTGGATCAGGTGGGCTCTGTGACAGCAGTTGCTATGAATTATTCTTCCCTCTTCAGTTGTAGGCAGAAAAAGCTCTTTCCCTTAGGTGATGCTCCTGGATATGCTGACATTCAGCTCTTGAAGACAGGGTACTTGAACTACTCCAGGATCTACACAGCCTCAAAGAGCCTGTCGGAGTGCATTGCAAATGGGGCTCATGCATTTCAATAGCCTGGAGGTTGAAATCCTTGAATCGCCTGCAAAGCAGACAACTCTGGAGCCCATTAGAAGCACCCTGCCTTTGTAAATAATTGAAACATTTGTGAATCTACACTCCAGCCTTGCCTTTGAGCCTCTTCAGGCTCCTGGAAACATCCTGTTAAATATGACAAGCAAAGGCCCTGGAGTGTAGATGAACTCTGGAAGAAAAAGGCAGTTACAAAGACAGGCAATTTCAAAGCGTAGTAATAGGCAACAAAAAGCACCTTCAATAAAACTTCGCTCCAAGTAAGGCTGTCTATAAATGCATTCTAATCACTGGAGAGGCTGTGTAATCAAGATCTTGGTAAAACAGCAGAGCTGTTTCTGTTGGCTTACTGATATTTGCATTTTATTTTATTTTGGGAGGAGAAGTAATGGTTTATGCTTTGAGTCTCAGAACTGGGAAAAGAAAGAAAATAATAACATACCCTCATGTAATAATGCTACTCATACATTATCTAGTGGCTGTGAACCAAGCTACATTCTGAAAAGAAAGACTGATTTACCACTTAGGATGGCAGAAGTTTATATAACATCAGGGAAGATACTCTTTGCCAATCAAGCTTCCTATAGATATAGAGGTGCTAAAACATCTGGACCCTGCAGAGGTCACAGATATAAATTTTTTACTGCCATTGTTCTCAATATCTATTGGTCTGAACTTTCAAGCTATCCTGACCATCAGCATGAGGAAGGCTGGTAGAGGCTGATTTCAAAAGGATCAGACTCCTGCTTCTGTGTGCATGTGCATGCCTTCAAGTCACCTGCTGCCTCACAGCTATCTCACGAATTTCATAGGGTTTTCCCAGGCAAGGTATACTCAGAGGTGGTTTTGACTACTCCTTCCTCTGAAGGAACTACAACACCTAGTATTCACTGGTGGTCTCCCATCCAAATGCTAATCAGAGCTAACACTGCTTAGCTTTCAAGATCAGACAGGATCTAGTGCCTAGGGTACTTAGGCAGGCTTCCTTAGCCATGAGAAAACCCACAAACAGAAGCACCTCCAAGTGTCCTGATTCAGCAGAGACTCTGTCATCCCACTTGTTCAGCTTTTGAAATGTCCCAGTTTCTCTCTTGTCCTCCTGCTTTCCCCTTTTGTCCTTGGATTACTTCAAAATGAGTTCAAAGTCTAAAAGTAGTTTGTAGTCAATTGACTCAGAAGATGGAAAGGGGAGAAGGGGAGACTCCCTTCTCTATAGACTCAAGCAAAAGCAAATGGCTGCAGCCTCTCCTGGCTTGTCTGTTCTTCCTCATTAATAACCTTTGCATCTTGGTCACACTAAGTAACAACAACAACAACATTCCAGACATGCTGACTTTGCACAGTTTTATAGCCAGATCCTCCATAACCAAATTAGTCTTTCAGAAGCTGGGTTTTACCTGCCTTTTGAGAAGTGAAAAAGAGGTGCATTGTTATCTTCAGATACTTTGTATACTCCATTCTGTGTGTGCTAGTTACACTAAAGCCAGAACATTTTTGGTATCATATCCTTATGTAGATTCTGTACTTTATCGCATAGCTAAAATAAAATCTTTTACCTGAACTGAATTTAATTTTAAAACAGGCTGCATCTGAACCCTATCACAAAGATTTTGCTGCTGAAATCACCACCTCAATGCCATCCCCTGAGCCCTCCAGCGGCCATTTTCCAAGCCAGAAAACTCCCGGTTTCAAAAAGAGGCGCCTGGGAACGGGGATGGACCCAGGATGCATTCAGGCTGTAGTTTCAGCAGCAAAATCTTTGTGATAGGGTCCAGGTGCAGCCTGATTTAAAATTAAATTTGATTCAGGTACAACATTATATTTTAGCTATGTGATAGGCCTCTCTGTTACATATGTGGTTGTAGCCCTTGTACAATGGACATACTCAGTTCATGGTTGCATAAATGGAGTTCCAGAAATGTGAGGTTTTTTACTTGGAACTAAATCCTATTGGTAGAGCAGAACCACTGAATGAAATGGTTGACTCAGCACTGAACAATTGATTCAATGATACAGCTGTAGTTGGAACTAATCAACAGGACTAAAGCCGTACAGACTTGCATTCTTGGATGGTATGCAAATATTTGTCATTGTCTTCAGTGTACCATAGTTCCTGAACTGCACTATTGAACAACCAGTCACACAATTGATAATATGTACAACCATGCATTTTCCAGCCATAGCTAAAGACCAGACTGGCAGAACCTGCAAGATAGCACCTCCTCTTGCAGAAAGAACTGCGAATTTCTGTTTGTTCTGAGTCTGTGGGCTCACAGTTATTTAGTTCTGTTTTCTTTAGTATCTGGCTCAAGTTGGTGATCCCTGAAGTTCTATTTTTTTTTAAAGATCTCAAGTATTCACAGGCCTCTCTTCTGGTTTTACAGTCCTTAAATGTCACAGACGTCCCCAAAAAATGCTGGGTGTAGTAAGATGAAATGGTGAGAATTCTCTGTTAAAGGTCTGTGAAGAACACACACGAATGCACACATGAATAGTTCTATATACATGCACGTCAAACTATAATTACCAGGACTGTCAGAAAATAGGAGATATATCAGTTAGCATCGGTAATGTAGCTAACCCAGTGCATTATATTACAGCAGTAAGAATGCAGGGAGACATATGGGCTGCAGGACTAGCCCTAGATAATATGCAAGAGCCACAACACACCTGTGGACTCAGCACTTGTCAGACAGCTCAGACCAATCATTAAAAAGGGAATTGATAATGGATGAGAGGGGCAGGTCAATACAAGTCAGCTGAGCTGCTTTGGCAGGGATAACTGTGAAAGCCAGCCTATAAATAACAAAATAATTATAACTCTATAATCTGTTTATACTAATCAGATAGACAATCATTTGGGGCGGGGGTGGGGGTTGGTTTAGATTATGTTTTTAACTTTTGTATGTTTTTAAAAATGTAACTTCTAGTGTTTTGATTAGGTTATTGTAATTGTTTTTAAAGATATTGTGAGTTACTTGGTTCTGATGGATTCCATATTCAGTCAAGGTTGCCCGGAGATGAAGGAAACAGCTAGAGATGGGAAAATAGTTTAAAATATTCAAAAATGTTTTTAAAAAAAAAAAGAAAGAAAGAAATAGTGTTGAGAAACCCTGAGGAGATGAATCCCAAACAGATGAGAATCTCCGCAGTTTCGGACTTATTCTATGCAAAATTCACATGCGTTTGTTTTGCTCAGAAAGCAGCATTTTCTTCACAGAAAACACAATTGTCTGCACAGCTAATAATACTTCTGTACTGAAATATTATTTTCTTCACAGAACATGCAGGGATGTTTGTTTGTTTGTTTTTGTAGAAAATGCTATTTTCTGTGCAAAACAACCATGTGTGAATTTTGCACAGAATAAGCCCAGAATTGCAAATACCGTAGTCTTTTAAAACTGTGAGTTTTGAGGTTGTATTCATGCTAGGAAGTAATTTGCTGAAATCACTCATTGCTACCTTCAAGAAAAAACTCAGAGAAGAACTAAATCCCTAGAAACATCTAGGGCCCCCAGCCTTAGTTTCTGTTTATATTGACATATTGTCTGACCAAGCGTCTCATGCATGGTCCTTTTAGGGGGCAACCCAGCATCACACCTTCCCAAGGACACATAAACCCTTGAATCAGCCTTATAGTCAAGGGATATGTACCTTTCACAAAATGACAAGGAGGTTCAAAAAGCTGAGTGCTAATATTGGAGTCCTATGCTAGTGCAAAAATCATTTCAGACGTTGCATTTTGTCAGAAGTCATTTCAGTGCAGTCTCTAATGTATTCAATCATTCCATCCACACAAAACACACAGACAGAGAGAAAGAGCCTTCCCTCATACTTCTACATTGGTGGGAGGGGAACTAATAGATTGTTGTGCAAAATCTGAGTTTGTGCAATGACCTACAACTCCCTTGAATTCATCTGGTTCCTGCACACACACACTCACACAAGCACCACACACATATCTTTGGGTACAGAATAGTAGGGAGGAGCAGAGAAGCCTCCAACAATGTCTCTACAGCCAGACACACAACAATAATGCCATCTTCCAAGACCTCTAGAGGATGCCTGGGAGGTCATGAAGATGCCTTTGTTCTTGTCTGTCCAGATGTAGGGATATAGCTGGACACTTCTCCATAGCCCCCTGGTTTCCACAACCCATAAAATGTCCATGTGGTGATGGGGGGGGGGGGTGGACAAGAAACAGACTAGTTTCAAGGAAGTTGGAGATCATTGCACAAGGAAGGTGGTGAATTCCTCACTCCATAATGACCACTCAATTGCCACATTGGAGAGGTGCAGGCAATAGGTGAGTCCTGAGTGAGGAGCAAGAAGAGGCAGAGAAAAACTTCATGTTCCACCTTCCCATGCAAGATTTCAGTCCTTTCTTGTATACTGAATGTATATACAAGTGGTTCTCAAATGTTGGACCTTCTGTTGTTTGGGAGTTTAACCTCCTTGATATTGGCTGGAACTTTGGGAGGTTGAAATTCAAAATATCTGGAGAACCAGTGATTGAGAAGCACTGCTGAATAGAATTCTTGGCAGAAGATACGCCAAGGGTAGGCAGCCTTTCCCCTTTAAGGGCCGAGGGACTTCAGCTCCCAGAATCCCAGGAGCTATTGGCCAACATGGGACTATTGGCCAACATGGCTGAGGCTTCTGGGAGCTGAAGTCCTTTGGCCCTTAAAGGGGAAAGGTTGCCTACTCCTGTTGTAGTCCCTTCCATTGCCCTTCCTCTGCTCATTGATACCAGCTGACAAGTCTGAAACCATTTTATGATAATTAGAATGTATTGCTACCAGTAAAGAAGAGTGAAATGATTTCATCAGTTAGAATGATGTCACTGAAGAAGATAAATCCCTGCCAGTATTCCATGTAATGGTCATTTTTAAAAAATAACAAATGAGAAAAGGCACATAAAATGAAGCAATGCAGGACCATAGAGGTCAGTTCAGGGCCTCTATAAATTTATTACTCATAGCTACATCTCTTTGGATTAAAAGAAGAGATGCTAACTGGAAGGCCAGTGACCTGGCAGGTTGCTGGTGGATATGTCTAAGTAAGTAAATTAAATTAGAATCTCTCATTGCTGCTGCCAGACACAGAGATGATAAAATATGTGTATTAGAAGCAAATAAAAAGGTGCTGCATGATATAAAATTGTTGTTACAACATGAATAAAATACAAACAGAATTATAGCATTGTAAAGGGCAGCTTCTGAATATTCTCCGCAGCCATGTGGAACCAAGGTAAGCTGTGACCATGAACAACTATAGTGGAAATCAAGCCTGCAGTAGGTGTTTTTAGTCCATCTTTAGCATTACATTTGTTACAACTGATGGGAATTCTTTAAGGCAAACTCAGAAGGGAAAAAGTCATCCTTGTATTTGCATAATATCCATGATGGCAGAATTTCCATTCATAGAATCACAGATTCATAGAGTTGGAAGAGACCACAAGGGCCATCCAGTCCAACCCCCTGCCATTCAGGAACTCAAAATCAAACTATCCCCAACAGATGACCATCCAGCCTCTGTTTAAAGACCTCCAAAGAAGAGGACTCCACTGAAATCTCCAAGGGAGTGTGTTCCACTGTCAAACAGCTCTCACTGTCATGAAGTGCCTCCTAATGTTGAGGTGGAATCTCTTTTCCTTTAGCTTGCATCCGTTGTTCCGAGTTCTGTTCTCTGGGGCAGCAGAAAACAAGCTAGCATCCTCCTCAATATGACATCCCTTCAAATATTTAAACAGGGCTATCATATCCCCTCTTAGCCGTCTCTTCTCCAGGCTAAACATACCAAGTTCCCATTGTTTCTCATAGGGCATGGTTTCCAAACCCTCCACCATTTTAGTTGCCCTCCTCTGGACATGCTTCAGTTTTTCAACATCTTTTT
>CM034706.1:13276094-13288826 GCA_020142125.1 Phrynosoma platyrhinos
CACAGACTCTGTTTAATGAACTGTTCTAGAATCTTTCCTAGTATTGATTTCAGACTAACTGGGTGATAAGTGTTGGGATCCTCTTTTTTCCCCTTTTTGAAGATGGGGACAATGTTTGCCTTCCTCCAGACCGCTGGGACTTCTCCTGTTCTCCAGGAGTTTTTAAAGATTATTGCCAGTGGCTCTGAGATTACATTTACCAGTTCTTTTAATATCCTTGGATGTAATTCGTCTGGTCCTGGATACTTAAATTCATTTAGGTTAACCAGGTATTCCTGTACTTCCTCTTTATTTATTCTGTGCTCTATTTCCCCTATTGTGTCTTCTGCTCCATTTTCCTCAGGTTGAACACCCTTTTCCTTTTGTGAGAAGACTGAGGCAAAGAAGGTGTTGTCCTCTCTTAGAATTTCTCCATCTTCTCTGCGCAGTGGCCCTACCATTTCCTTCTTCTTTCTTTTGCTATGGACATACCCAAAGAAGCCCTTTTTATTGTGCTTAACCGCTCTAGCATGCCTGAGCAAATTCCGCACTTTGGCTTTCCTGACTTTACCCTTACAAGCTATTTATTTGAATTCTTCTTTAGTGATTTTGCACCTTATCCATTTCTTATACATCTCCTGTTTAAAACTTAGTTCATTCATATCATGTTGGTACTGAATTAGGGTTATCACCTCTTTTGGTTTCTCATCTTTAGCATCTGTATGGGAAATGGGGAAATCATGGTCCTCTCCATGTTAGAAATAACTGTATCAATCTGACTGGTGGTGGAAGCAGGAATATTTTGTTTCAGTACATTGTTGAAGAATTCACCAGAGCTAGAACTTACCAACAACGAAAAAGTCATATCCCAAACAGAAAGAGTATGTGTGTTTTTTTTAAAAAAATCATTATAGGAAAAAACCAAAACTGACGGATTGTCTCTGATTTGGTCCTTTAAATCATGACACCAAGAACTGATGCAACATATGTGCTCTTCTGAGCTGTATTTCCCTTCTCAAAGACCCATATTACCTGTGACATATGGTAGCTTCTATGCTAATATGGTGGATATGCTTTGGTGTTTAATTTGAATATTAAAGAAGCTATACAAGGTGGTAAACCTATTGGCAGGATGAGCATGTAAAAAGATCTTGTAGCACCTTTGAGACTAACTGAAAGAAAGAAGTTGGCAGCATGAGCTTTTGTAGACTTCAGTCTACTTCCTCAGATGCATCTAGCAAGCTGGTAATTTTATCAAAAAAAAAGACATCAGATTAGTCTAGCATGACTTGTTTTTGAGAAACCCATGTTGAAACAACAAACCCATGTTGTTTTTGAGAAACCCATGCATCTGAGGAAGTAGACTGAAGTCTACAAAAACTCATGCTGCCAACTTCTTTCTTTCAGTTAGTCTCAAAGGTGCTACAATATCTCTCTAAATACTGATTCTACAGACTAATATGGCTATATTTTTTAATTCTATTAGTGAAATGGTTCAGCAACATCCAACAGCTGCATGACTGGAATCCTGTTGGTGCATCCTTTTAAAGTTTAAACTAAAATTCAGAGTGGATTCCCCACCCCACAGACCTGGATACCACCACCCCATCCACTATTTGATAGAATTCAAAGATATAGCCATGTTAGTCTGTAGAATCAGTATGTAGAGAGATCTTGTAACACCTTTGAGACTAACTGAAAGAAAGAAATTGGCAGCATGAGCTTTTGTAGACTTCAGCCTACTTCCTTTGTCCAAATACATCTGAGGACGTAGACTGAAGCTGACGAGAGCTCATGCTGCCAATTTCTTTCTTTCAGTTAGTCTCAAAGGTACTACAAGATCTCCCCACTATTTGATAATCAGCTAATGCCATCCCCCCTCCCATTTGATAATCAGCAAAATGGTCCATAACCCCTCCTTTCATACAGTCCTTTTCCAGTCACCCCCAAAATCTGAACCCTACTGCCCCCCAGCTTAGTATTTAAACCTTACATTTCCACACAGATTCTTGCCTGCATACCAGAGGAAGGTAGAAGAATCTGTCTGAACTACAACATGCTATCTCTTTGCTTCAGTGTGCCCAGTAGAAGGCAGGAAGCCCAGCAAATCTTTTTATCCTGCTTGATGCCTACAGAAAAGCCACTGCATCCTATGGTTTTCCAGGACGCAGACACATCCTAGAGATACATCTGTGCCCGGCTTTTATTTAGAAAGCTGCTTTGCCATCCTTTTCAGACCACTGGTTTCATTGCTGCCTTGACTCATCCACCAGAATTCCCCCGAGCTTTCTTAATAGCAGCACACAGTGTGCATTTCCCATTCAGTACTCAGTGTCCCCATTTATTGGGTTTGAATGCCATTGGAGGAGCAGAGGGTGGGAGACCATTCTCCTTTGACCTGAAGTAGCCATGAGAACAAGGCCTTTTGATTCTCTGACCGTGGAGATGCTGTATTGTTGGAGAGTGTTTGGGGTTCTCTGGCAGGGGGGAGTTTCAGACAGCAAGGAAGAAGAAGAAGAAGGAGTCTTTAAGAAAGCAAGAGATTTCTGGGCAATTGAAGGCAATTGAGGGCAGAGATGAGAGGAGCAAAGATCTCATACATGGATATTATCCAGTGCTGTTTTTGACACTGAAACTCAGCTTTTGTCCTTCTGTGTAACTTTTTTTTTTCTCTGTGAAGTATTTATTAGAATACAAAAACATCTGTTAGGCCTCTGCTGAATTAGATTATGTCACTCATGAAATGTGCTCCAAGTTCTAATATGGCAGGCACGCTATACAGTATGACAGCAAAAAGCAGACAGTACTAGAACAGTGGTGGGGAACATGTGGCCCTCCAGATGTTTCTGGGCCACAACTCCCAGGTGCCCTAGCTTGCATAACCAATGGTGAAGAAAGCTAAGGTCTGCAGCAGACCCACAATATCTGGAGAGCTGCATCATTCCCACCACTGCACTAGAGAATGGTCAAAATCATATATGAGATTTCAATTGTAATTTCAGTTAAAATTTTAATTTCAACTTCAATTAAGCAATGACACAGATAAGTGTAGGAAAATATATTGTCTGAGGTCCTATGAAACCTTGGGATTTGACGTTTTCCAGTGAATTCAGCCATGGCAGTTTAAACGGAATCAAAGTGCTATAACTGAAAGAAAATATTGTTTTTTAATATGCAGCCAGCTATGTGACAAGACAGCAGTCTCTCCTCCAAAATATCCCATCATCCTTCCCAGTTTTCCACATGCCTTCACAGACTTCCAGCATTCTATGGCCATGGAGAAAAGTTCAGTTTTCATTGGGCTGTTCCGTTTTGGTTACATAGCTCTCGACACTCACTTCCCATGTGTGCTATTAGAGGGAGTGATATTATATAGTGCATACTTCTTTCTCCCCTCATTCAAAGTGGAGATAACTCATATTTCCAACTGGGATCTCACCCAGCTGCAGGCAAAAAAGCAGCATCAGCATCCGAAGTAGCTGTAATAGCAGACTAGGGGGTCAAAGTTCTGTTCCCAGGACTATCCTGTTGTTTTCTCTGAACAGTAAGTGGTTCTGGTTTTTCGAAAACAAAATGCACACACGGCGAGAATACAACAAGGGAAATGCTTTGTATCAGTTCTGTCTTCCAGGACTGTCTCTTGCTCCTCCTCCTTTTTGCAGACATCTTCCAAATGGCTTTTGAAATATGAATGTTTCAATGTGTTGGTAGCAAGCCACATCTTAGATCAGCTTAGCAGAATGCCAGTTTTTTGTGGCACCAACTCTCTACCCCTGTGATCCAGAGATTGCTTCCCCTGTTGATCTGAAGAGAAGTAGCTGACAGAGCTGGCTCTTTTCCTGGTTTGGCTTGGAGACGGAAACAGAGCAGATGGGCGGGAGAAGAAAATAGCTAGATGACAGAAACAGATGCTGGCCATGGCTCAAAGTAGACTTAATTGTATTGAAATCAATGGGCTTAAGGGCATTTGACTCTGCATTGGATTGTGGCCCTTGTAATTAGCCAGAAGGCAGAGAAGGAAACACTGAGGTCCAACTCTCAGAAGCAAAAAAAACAAAACAACAAAACCCAGCATACTTTAAGACGCATCAGATTCTCAGATCTCTGTATGGTCCATCCTGATTTTACTAATGGAATCATAATACATTTTTGTACAAGCCAAAATTAAAACCATACTTTGCTTGAGGCCATGTCATGTGAAACGATACACAGAATTGGCTCCAAGGATTCTAGCACATGTAGTCAAAAAGAAGAAGAAGAAGAAGAAGAAGAAGAAGAAGAAGAAGAAGAAGAAGAAGAAGAAGAAGAAGAAGAAGAAGAAGAAGAAGAAGAAGAAGAAAAGGAGCAACTTGTTTTCCAAGATCTGGATTAGGATCAGTCCTGTATTATGAGTTTATAAACAATCCATAGATATAGTTGCTGCTTTGTGGTCTGCAATTGTTCTCAAGGACATTCTTTTACTGGGTTTGGGGTTTGTTTAATACACACACACACACACACACACACAATCATATATATAATATACCCTGAAACCCATTGGATGATAAAAGATTTGGAAATCTTTTAATTATTAAGAGTTAATTCATTATGCCACCCTCAGCAGCAGGAAATGTGGCCCACAAGATGTTGTTTCATTGCAATTCCCAGCAATCCTCCCCATTAGCTATATACTGACTAGGGGTGCTGGTAGTTGTAGTCCAGAAATATCTGAAGGATCAAATGAGGGTAGGTAATATCTGGATGGCCTATAACTGCATTATCAGAAACTGTAATCAGCAGCCTCACTTTCTTATACTGCTGCAACCGCGCAATTTAACCGCTCATTTTATTATCATTTCCCAGATTTTCCATCAGTGGCTGGTAGCTTCCATGTCAGAATATTGATAAATCCACTCTGGATTTGGTCACTGTTTTATCCAAAGTGCTGAACCCCATCTCTACAATAGGTTCAGCACTTTTGTGGGTTAGTTGGTTATCTATCTATCTATCTATCTATCTATCTATCTATCTATCTATCTATCTATCTATCGTTTGTCTATCTGGAGGACACAGGACACAGAGCAATGGATTCAAACTACAGGAAAAGCTATTCCAACTCAAAATTAGGAAGGACTTCCTGACAGTAAGAGTTGTTCAACAGTGGAACACACTCCCTCAGAGTGTGGTGGCATTTCCTTCCTTGGAGGTCTTTCAACAGAGGTTCAATGGCCATCTGTTGGGAGTGCTCTAATTGAGACTTCCTCCATGGCAGGGGGTTGTATTATGATTCTATGATCCTATATTGCCATCTGTCGGGGGTACTTTGATTGTGAGTTCCTGCATGGCAGGAAGTTGGACTGGATGGTCCTTGGGGTCTCTTCCAACTCTATGATTCTATGGATGGCCCTTGGGATCTCTTCCACTTCTATGATTCTATGATTCCATCTACAATGGGCCCTTGTTATCTGCTGGGGTTTGGTTCCAGGACTCCCCATGGATGCCAAAATCTATGGATACTCACAGCCCATTATATTCAATGACCTAGTAAAATATCAAGGTTTCCATTTTGGACTTTATATATTTTTTTAAAATATTTTCAGTCTGTGGATGCTTCAATTCATGAATAAACTGTGGCTACAGAGGGCTGACTGTATTTAATACACCACCTTTCTCTCAGCATAGGACCCAAACTAAGGGGGGGTTGCAGACTGCCAGAAATAGTGCAAATTAGTCCACTTTTAGGGTTAGGGTTAGGGAATCATGGGAACTGTATTTTATTGTGGCACTAGAACTCTCTGACAGAGAAGGCTCAATGTCTCGGAAAAAACAATTCCCATGATTCCCTAGCACTAACCCTAAACCTAAAAGTGGACTCAATTTGCACTATTTCTGGCAGTCTGCAACCCCCCTTACTTACAAAAAAAAAAAAAGCTACAATAGGATAAGCTTTAAAAAAAAGTTAAGACACAATTAAACAAAGCATCACATTAAAAATCAAACCACAACATTTTAAAAACTAGAAAATCATTTAAAGCCATTTTAAGAAGCAGCACAGGCATCTCATTAGAAGGCTCCCTGTAACCAATTCATCATTAAAGGCCCATTGGAATAAAAATGTCTTTGACTGCATTCAAAAGGAAGCCAGACTCTTTTAGAGTTTTGATTAAAACTTGGAGAGGATTGACAACCACCTCACCCAATCCCACCAACATATAAACCTGTGCACTCCCACTTCGTGTTCTTTGTTGTCACTGACACAGGCAGGGAAATGCATTGCTCAAAGCTATTAAATCATTGGTTACTTTGCATCACTCCTTAACAGAGATAAATGGAAACCCAGCTGTTCTCTCCTGCAACCACTCTGTGTGTTTTTTTTATCAGCCCAGGTTTTCTCATATAGGTAAAAAGAAAGAAAAAAAGGGTAGATCAGAACCCAAAAGCATGGCCTACAGAGCTAGATAAAGGAAAACATGCATCAAAGAAAGTAAAAGAAGAAAAACAAACAGAAGAAATCTGTCTTGAACCAATTTAATTTTAGAAAATGAGCAGTCACCCATGAAGAAATGGCACAAAGGCACGTAGAGAGGTTGTCAACAGCAGATGGTGAGAGATCTGTGTTGATTCCAACATAATGTTCAAACCTTGTGGATAGATTCCTTAAAGCAACTCTGAGCACCGCCTCCGTACGAAGAAGTTCCAAGGGGATCTATCATCTACAGAAAGATTCCAGAGGTGTGGAAAGGCTCTATTTTCTTGGCCTACTGGTAGAGACCCAAGTCCAATGTGAGGTACAGGATTCAAGACAGAAGCATAATGTGATGAGTGTTTTTAGAATTTGATGCATGAGTTTAAAACTAGGGCCTTTTTGTCACCCCATGTCACCTGCAGAAGTCAAAAGATGAGTTTAAGGCAAAAGATGTTGCTTAAAAATGCACCTGAGATGCATGGGGACATTTTTGCCACAGTTTTGGCCCTCTTGGACATTTTTGAGCCTTTTTAAAGAACAGGAAGTAAAAAAGGAAGTGACTCCCCATATCTGTCAAACCAGGGAGATATGAACAGCCATACTAGACTCCCTAAGAGGCCCCTTGCACCCCTCAGACCTCAGGATTCATCCCTTTGGCCTGCCGTAATTGACGTGTGAGAAGCAGAGGTCTTTCACAATCCTTCCACATAAGGTCTTTTTAACTGAAAATTCCAGGCATCAAACATGGGACCTTCTTGGCTCAATGCATGCCCTCTGCTACTCGATGACTGCTCATTCCTCCCTGGAAAGATGTAGCATCCTTTGGAGGAGGGAGTCAATAAAGTTCTCATCCCCAATGGTACTAATCAAACCTGAATGTATCCATCAGACTGCTCTTTTATTCAGATATTCCCAACATCTCTCCAGCACCAGTTCTCTAGTATCTCACACTTTTAGTTCCTTTTAACATGTCACAGGTTCTCTCTCCTCCTACTTCCCCCCTTTGTCTTCAGCTTACTTCCATGGCTGCAAACTGAGCTCAAAGTGCAAAAGTGGTTTGCACTCTATGAACCTAGCAGAGGGGAGAGAAGACTGGGGGAAGTATCTTGCCCTTCCCAGTAGGCTTGGGCAAAAGCAAACTGCTGCTTATGCGTTCTTCCTCATTAATAACTTCTGCCATCTTAACCACATTCTGATGTCACTTGGACACACATGTCCCAGTTTTCATGTATTTATTTTATCGGAGGGTATGCATTTTTCAGTGTTGGAGGGTATTTTTTTGTATCATTTGAGGTTCTCTAGACACCATTTGGTTTTCCATTCCATTAACTGCAACAATATTTTGAGACTCAGAAGTGTTTGAAAATTTGCTAACACTTCTATTTTGAAAACCTTACTTTAAAAAGAGAGAGAGAGAAACCACCCTTACTCTCTCTCTCTCTGCTGGATGTAACCATGCCAGAAACACATGTTTTACATTATCTTCACTCCTCTAAATAGATTTGTCTCTGACACCAATTTTTTAAAAGCCGCTTTGCAATTTTAAAAATGGCAACAAATCCTTATAAAAGATAACATTCCTTTACTGAGTGGTCTGAAGGCATCATTAGCTACTGATTTTGACATACCTTAGTGATAAAGTTTAAAAGAGAAAATATGGAAAGCATCACAAGTCTTTATGATACACAGATTGATTAGGCAAGTATGTGCATTTCAGCTATGTGGCTCCAACATATACTTTTCCAGTTATTCTTGTCTTCCAAGACCAGCTCATACAAAGGAATGTGGTGAGCAAATGAGAGCTGTATTGCCAGAAATTTTGGCTGCCGACCTACTTCCTCCTGGCCAGCAATGGGAACCATGTGCTCTCCAGATATTGCTGGAGTGCAACTCCCAGCAGCCCTGGCCAGGATAGCCAATGGTGAGGCATGCTGGTGGTTGTAATCTCACAACATCTGGAAGACCACATGGTTCCCTGTGATGCTCCATGCATGGTCAAATATAGCTCAAGAGTTTCTCTGGAAGAGAAATTAATATCCTGGATTACTGGAGAGTGTGCTTTTCCAAATAAGATCCTCTGGCCAAAGGTGGGTAAGGAAGCTCAAAGAAAATAAGTCAAAAATAAGGAAGAGAAAAAAAAGGAATTTTCTGGCTGGAAAAGGAATCAGGCAGTGGAAAGGGGGTCCATAGGCGGGGCAGAGCAAAGAGCAGAACTTGCACTACTATCTGTTTCTAAGACTAAGTTTCTACATAGGGTTGTTGGCCTGTAAATTTCTTACATGTAGATTTATACAGTCATATCCTCAAACTGTACAGATTTGGCAGAGACAGTCCTGATTAATCATCTATTGTCCCACTTTTTCAGCTGCTTTTAAAGATTCCAGCGCCTCTTTCTTTCTCCTCCTTCTCCTCTTTGTCCTCAGCTTTGTCTAGTTGCTGCAAACTGAGTTCAAAATGCAAAAGTAGTTTGCAGTGGGGAGAGGAGAGGAATGGGCAGAATTTTGTCTTTCCCAGATGGCATAGGCAAAAGCAAACTGCTGCAGCCTCTCCTACCTTATGTGTTCCTCCTCATTAATAATTTTTGCATCACAACCACACTCTTGGCCACATATATGTATATTGGTTTACATCTCTGACATGTTGGGGAGGTACCTGACTCCAGTGTTAAATGTCAACACTGCACAACTGAATATGTAACCAAAGGAATACTACAGGCAGTTTCAGCAAGGACAGGTATATCCTCACATTGGCCAAGAATGTGCATTCATATGCGCAAGAGCACTGCATATTCCATTCAACCTCTGTAGCCTTGAATGTAATGTAGCAATTCCACATTGAACATGTTTCCAACAGCCTCTATAGCTCACATAAATGTAAGAAGCTGACAGGATTCTGGTTTGTTGCACAAATTCAGGAAGTCCTGGTCTGTATGAGAAATGGGAAAATGGACTGAATCATCTCAAAGTACAGAGAGATTGTTGCATTTAAAAAAAATAATCAACAACTCTTGCACTAATAGCTTCCAGGCAAAAGAGAACCCATGCAGTAAAGGCTAAGGGCTGAACTAGAGCCTTTGTCCCTGAAGTCCTAGTTTTCTCTTTTCAATGAGCTTATATATCTTGTAGTGGCAGAGTCAGTCTGTAGCTATATGTAAAGGCCTTGGCAATTTTTTGCATGCAGAAAGGCCAGGAAAAATTAATTAGGGGCATGGGAGGACAGTGACAAAGGAAAGAATCATTAAAACCTTCTGAAAGCCCAATGAGGTCCAACAGGGCCAGGAAGAAGTCAGTCTTGCCTAGAACCTCCAGGCATTATTGCCAGAGAAACCAAGAGCCAGAAAGATGAGGTGATCTAAAAATACAAGATTATTCATGGGTTAAGGCAGCACTGATCCCAGAGTTATTGTCTCAAACTGTACTGTTTTAAATAGCTTTTTAATCTTTTTAATTGTGTTCTATTCTTTTAATTAGAGATTTCAAGTGTTTTAATATTGTGAGTAGTTTAATTCTCTTTTAATGATCTCTTTTTATATGTTTTAAACTGCACATTGTTCTTTCAAACCGTGAGCTGCCTTGAATCCCACATCTGGAGGAAGACAGGACACTAATAAATATCATCAAATAATAATAATAATAATAATAATAATAATAATAATAATAATAATAATAATAATAATGCAGCCCTGATTCCATGATCTTGAACTGAATGGGGATGTTGCATGTTGGACAAAAATTTCCAACAGATTTCGTAGTGGAACTTATGCATGTGTAAGACATCAACAGAATTCTGGCCATGGTCTGTTATTTTGATTAAGCCCTCTGGTGACAGATGAAAATTTTATAACTTTGATTTCTGGGTCAAGAAAAGCCCCCGCTGACCTGACATTCTGGCTTGCCACATCAGTCTGTGCTGGTCCTTGGGTCATTTCCATTTCCCTGGCTGATTTTCCTGCTCCTGTGTCACTGGTCATTAGAGAGGAAAGCTATGAAATGATGCTCATCCTCCATTCTTCCTGTAGGCATGTGTGTTGTGTCACTGACAAGAGATAAGTCATCCTCAGCACAACATTCAGCAATGTTTGCAGCTTTCTGATAATACATCAAACAGCGCAAGCTGTTTGCATGGGCTGCAGCCATATGCATTATCACAACATTAGCAACTAGTGTGCACAATCATGTGTGTGCAGACAGAGTGAGGTGCTATCAAGAGAACAGCCACACATAGCTGATCCTCCTTTTTCTATCCAGAGGAGAAAGACCAAAACTTGATACCACCTGGACAGCCTTGAGAGTGGTTAGAACAGCCATGACAACCTTGGAGAACTATCTTCTTCCACAGCCTCTCCCTATCTATGAAACGGCTGCCTTAATTGGGATTGGAATCAGCTGGCCACTCATCTCTCCCTCTGCATAGCGGAGTGGTTTATAGTCTGGGAGCAGATATTCAGGTGGTGTGGGGGCAGGGAAGGTATGGCGGTAACAGAGTCAACAAATGTTACAAAAGAAGGAGGGATAGATGCTTAATACCTATCCCTCCTTCAGTTGGCTCTGTTTCTCAGGATAACTTGGAGAGCGTACCAACCATTCCACCGACCCTCAACCTACTCCTTTGCAATGCCAGGTCGGTCAAAAACAAGACCCACATCATCCACGATCTTTTAGTGGATGAGGCAGCCGACCTGGCATGCTTTACTGAGACCTGGCTGGGGGATGCCAGCTCCGCCACATGGGTGCAGGCTCTCCCAGCTGGGTACTCAGTCAGTGAGCAGGTGAGGGAAAGTGGGTGGGGGGGCGGCATAGCCTTTGTCCATAAGAACACCTTAACCCTGATCAGAAAGCCTATCCGGAAAACAACTCACATCGAGTGTATGTACCTTAGCCTGAAGACCAGGGATAGTTTAGGGATTCTGTTGGTATACCGGCCAGCCCATTGCTTAACAGACTCCCTAATCGAGCTGACTGCCCTGGTTTCTGAGTTGTTGTTGGAGTCACCCAGACTTCTGGTTCT
The DNA here is from genome assembly GCA_020142125.1 of Phrynosoma platyrhinos. Lineage (NCBI taxonomy): Eukaryota > Metazoa > Chordata > Lepidosauria > Squamata > Phrynosomatidae > Phrynosoma > Phrynosoma platyrhinos. The sequence goes on from CM034706.1 coordinate 13,287,526, forward strand.
GGGCAACTTCAACATTCCATTAGAAACCAGTTTACAAGACCTAACTGGCGTGGCTCGGGAGTTCATGGATACCATGACAAACATGGACCTATCCCAATTGGTCAACGGGCCCACACATTGTTCTGGTCATACTCTCGATGCGGTCTTTAGTACGGAGCAGGAATATCCATGGGCGGAGATCAAGAAGATCTCCGTATTGTCATGGACGGATCATTTTCTGATCAAGGCGGAACTAAAGGCTATTGCCCACCCCCACCCCCGGGGGTGGCGGACCCATTAGAACGGTCTGCCCTCGAAGGCTAATGGAACCAATTGGTTTTCAGAAAGCATTAGAGGGTTTAATGGTTGGTAATGCCGGTGACTCTGTCGAAGCCTTGGTGAACACCTGGAACACCGATCTCACCAGTGCTATTGACACAATCGCTCCCAAGCATCCTTTCTGGCCTGCCTCAAACCGTAGGCCCTGGCATACAGAGGAGCTTAGGAGAATGAAGCGAGCCGGACAATGACTAGAGCGCAAATGGTGAAGAACTCGCCTCCTATCCAACAGAATTCGCTTTAGGAAGCATCTTGATTCCTACAGGGAGGCTTTATGTACAGCTCAGAAATCTTTCTGTTCTGCTCGTATTGCATCTGCAGAGTCTTGCCTGTCAGAGCTGTTTAGGGTGGTGGGGGAGCTGACGAAGGTTCCTCCTGCACCAAACCCCCTACTTAACCCAACGACAGCCTGCTGTGAGGCATTTAATATCTACTTTGCAGATAAAATCTCTCGGATAAGAGCCGACTTGGACGCCAGTGTTTTGGCAGCATCTGTAGTCGAGGTTTCCAGTAACTCCGTTGATGGCATTTTACTGGATCATTTCCAATCTGTGAGTACCAATGACATGGACAAGCTACTTGGAAGGATAAGGAAGACGACTTGTCCCCTCGATCCTTGTCCATCTTGGCTGGTTGTCCAGGGGGGTGACGCATTGAGGGTGTTCCTTTGGGACACGATCAACGCATCACTCAGGGAAGGTAGTGTACCATCTTGCCTAAAGGAGGCGGTGGTTAGGCCACTCCTGAAAAAAACTTCCCTGGACCCCCTGGATAGAAATAGCTATAGACCAGTCTCCTTGCTCCCTTTTTTGAGCAAGGTGATCGAGAGGACAGTTGCTTCCCAACTCCAAGCAGTCTTGGATGAAACTGATTATCTTGATCCATTTCAAACTGGCTGTAGGACAGGATATGGAGTGGAGACTGCCATGGTTGCCTGGGCATCAATAGGGGTAATGTGACCCTGTTGGTGCTCTTGGATCTCT
>CM034706.1:13288926-13300614 GCA_020142125.1 Phrynosoma platyrhinos
GCCTTCCCAGAATAACAGCTGCTGTAGGGAGATGAGTCTTTATCTTTATCTTGTTGGCACAACTGATCCCTTGTTGCTATTTTATTGTTTTAATTGTATTGTTATGTTTTAATTCTTTCTTGGTTTAATTCTGTTTTAAGGGGTTGGGAGAGTGGATTATGGGAGGAGGGAATGTTTTTAACTTTGTTTGTTTTAAATGTTGTAACCTGCCCCGATTGGCATGCAGAGGGGCGGGCTATAAATAAAAATTATTATTATTATTATTATTATTATTATTATTATTATTATTATTATTAAAACTTAAAATCATAGAATCTTAGAAATGGAAGAGACTACAAGGGCCACCTACTGCAATCCCGTGTCATGCAGGAATACACAATTACAGTGGGCATTTGGTATCCACTGGGGTTTGGTTCCAGAACCCCCCATGGATACCAAAATCATAGAATCATAGAATCATAGAGTTGAAAGAGACCACAAGGGCCATCCAGTCCAACTCCCTGCTATGCAGGAACTCCCAATTAAAGCATCCCCAACAGATGGCCATCCAGCCTCTGTTTAAAAACCTCCAAAGAAGGAGACTCCACCACTCTCTGAGGGAGTGTGTTCCATTGTCGAACAGCTCTCCTTTAATGCTAAAGACCCATTGTATACAATAGGACATTTAAATGTTGTCCCTTTTATAAAATGGCAAAATCAAGGTTTGAGTTTTGAATTTTTTTAAAAAAATATATACTCTCATGGACAGTTCAATCCATGGATGCAGAATCCATGGATATAGAGAGCCAACTGTATAGCAGTCCAGAAATATGCCCATCCAGCCTCTTCCTTTTCAGTTTTCTTCATTTAAACGCCTGCACTCCTGTCTGTCCCTGGCTTCCACTCCACCATAAGCATCTAAAGAAGTAGACTAAAGTCTACAAAAGCTAATGCTACAAACTTCTTTTTTCAGTTAGTCTCAAAGGGGTACTACAAAATCTCTCTATATCGCTCATCCTTCAGATTCTACAGCCCAACATGGCTATATCTTGTAATTTCAAATGTTCAGCAAAAGTAGTAAGTTACTGCAATGCTAGAAATTTGAGGATTGAAAGAAAATGTCATTGGGGAAGGAGCAAAAACCCTTTTGTTTGTGGGGAATGTTTTCAATCCCCACCACCACCACCACACACACACACATGGCTGCACAACTGGAAAGTAGGAAAAAAGAAAAAGCATCAATCACCCCAAAGGGTGCATTGACACTGTAGAAATATTGCAACTTGACACCACTTTAAGTGCTGTAGCTCCATCCTATGGAATCCTGGGATTTGTAGTTTTACAGGGTCTTTAGCCTTCTCTGCCAAAGAGTGCTGGTGCCTCAGAAAATGACAAATCCCAGGATTCTGTAGGATAGAGCCATTGCAGTTGAAGTGGTATCAAACTGCATTATTTCTACAAATTAGATGCATCCAAAGAAAGCTCTAAAGTTCCTTTAGTTCTGAAGAGCCTTGACTTGTTCACTGCTTTTAAAAATTCTGGCTTGTATAATGTTGGTTCTGGAGGCTGTTATCCTTAACTTTACCACCACCACCCATCCCACAACTGGAGGCAATTTCATCTTTTCTTTTAACCTCAGACTTCTTTGTGCTTTCATTTTATGGATTAACTGATTGATTTTTGCAAGCCTATCTGAGAGCGATGCAATCTTCAATCACTGACTAATTACTAATTAAGGGGATGTTCTTCAGTTGCTTCTGCTCCTTCTTTGGGAAAGGGTCACAGTGCAATGGTAGAGCAAATCCTTCTGTACTTCAGGTCATGTCTCTGAAATACTCTAGATTAAGTCCCTTCATTTAAAAAAAAATTACTTGACTAACTGAAAAAAATACTGTACTAGGATTTTCTTTGTTGTTCATTGTTAAGCACCTCCAAAGGGGACTGATGGGACCAAAAATTGCTAAGATGTCCCACAGCAGAGATCAGAAAAGTTACTTTTGGATTACAATCCTCAGGGTGTCCAGAGAGCCTGGGAGTTTTAGAGTGCATCTACTCTGTAAAAATAATGTAGTTTGACATATTTTTATAGTGTATTATTTTTATACTGCCATGGCTCCATCCTACAGATTCCTGGGATCAGCAGTTTTGTGACACACCAGCACTCTTTGACAGAGAAGGCTAAAGGCCTTATAAAACTACAAATCCCAAGATTCCATAGGATGTAGCTACAGCACTTCAAGTAGTGTCAAACTGCATTATTTTTACAGTGTAGATGCACCCTCTGTTTAAAAAATTAACTTCTCTCAACTCTGAGGCTCACATAGGATCCTCAGAGTGAGGCTCTTCCCCTGTTTCTTCCCCAGCCAAAGTCATCCAATGGGACCATTAATAATAGAATTATAGAGTTGAAAAGGGCCTTATAGGTTACTGAGTCAAATTCCATGCTCAGTGCAGAATCTCCAGCTCAAGCATCCCCAGCAGGTATCTGTCCAGCTTCTTTTAGAAGAGAAGGAGATAACTACTACCTTTCTAAGCAATTGCTTCCATTGCAGCACTGCTCTCACTGTCAAGAAATTCCTTCTTGTGACTGAAAACTTAACTCCTGTTAAGTTAAAACCATTCAGTGCTAAACCTGGGCCTGAAGCCAGACAGGTCAAGAACATAATCCTACTCTTCCAAGTCCTCCTGGAGCTGCCCAGCCATCACTTTCTTGGGAACTTTCCCCCAAAAGGGGATATTTGTAGCTGGACCATTTACTGCATCTTTTTATCTTCACCTTCTTTCCCTTCCTTGCTTGTTTCCCCAAACTGAATTTTAAAGCATCAGTTTCTCAGGAACCTCTTTCATTTCACTCAGATGGCCATATACATTGATGGTGCGACAATCATAATAACCTAATGCTGTTGTTGTTGTTGTCTATCCCAACTCATGGCAATACTGTGGATGAGGCACCTATGCTCCACTGGTCTACTCAGGTCCTGCAAATTCATACTTGTGACCTCCTTAATAGAGTCATCTAGCTTCCTCTCTTTCTACATCCCTCAACCTAATGCTACAATGTGCCTTTAACCAGAACTAGCATTTCTTTCAGAGTTTCTTACTACTAAAGTCTAGTCAGCAGTTGTCTTTGGAAGCAGAAATCCCTCCTGGCTGATGTGTCCATTTGCTGGTGTCTCAACACTGACTTCTCACTGAGTGCTAAAAGTCTGTCTAATTAGAGTTGGCAAAAACAGGAATATTTGGTCCCCATCTTCCAGAAAAGTCCAGTCCCAGGAACCCAGTCCAGATGGTCCCCCAGCAAGAACCAATTAGTTGATAATGCTGAGGCTACAATTCAGAGCAACAGGAAGTTCCTCTCGGTCATTCTCTCTCTCTCCTTGGTTTCTTTCCAGACTCTGTGCTATGTGAAGCCATGCTGAATCCATACCAGATTGTAGGCCAAACTTGAAAGGAGCTGTCCAAAAATTAGAACCAATTTTTGGCGATAGTGTTTACTCAGCAACTTTAAAGATCGGACCAAAATCCAGTGTGGATTGGCCGCCTCTTTGATGTGGAAGCCACCCGTCACCATTGGCACTGTTTAACAGGTGCAGTGCTCAGTGCAGAGCAGCCATTAACAGAGCAGAGCAATGTTAACAGGCATTGTAACTAGTTACAAACAATTAGTTATATCTAATCAGAGAGTAGACATCTCCCTCTGAAATTCTCCTGTGATGGCACAAGGATGGGCTATAGGAGTGGGGCTATAGGGTTGCTAGATTGAATCAGGGGCAGAGCTCCTGATGCTTTAATATTTAGCAGATCCTTGAACAAAAAGACTGCAAAATTCCACAAGGAAAGGGACAGGGGTGGTGGGAAAGCAGTCTGGTCCATTCCTGCAGCTGAATGCACAGCAATAGACATCTTCCATGATCTCCTTGGGTCCTCAGAAGGCCATGGAAGATGAAGTCACCTCTGTACATCCAGCTAGTCCAAAGAGCTGTAGTCAGGTTTTTAAGAGAGGTTGGCTCTAGGGAGCATGCAACTCCCTTGTTGCAACAGCCCCACTAGCTGCCTATTAGTTTCCAGGCACAATTCAAAGTGCTGGCCAGGTCCAGGTTATTTGAAAGACCATATATGATCCTGCACATGTTTGGATATCTTCTGAGAATGTCTTTCTCTCTGTCCCACCACCCTCACGGCTATACCTGGGCCTTTTCTGCATTGGCAAGCAGATCAGACAGTCTCCAACACATTCCATGCCAGAGCCAGAGTAAAACACTTAACACAGTTTTAAAAAAAATGTACCTGTTGCTCTGGATTCTTCTGGGAAGAGCTGGAACCTTCCGTTCCCATGCCACAGTGGCTGTCTGCATGGGCATCCTGCTGGGCTGCCCGTCATGTTCACTGACAGTCCCCAAACTGGGGAAAAGGCAGGATATAAATGGAGGCGGAAGAGGAGGAGAAGGAGCAGCATCTGTATGAACAAAGATGGGCCCAGCAACCTCTGCTTTCCACCATCCAATAATAACCATGGTGGGGGCTGCATCAGCTAAAAGGTGGGTTTGGGGAAGGGGGTGAGAGAGGAGCAATGCTGTAAGTCCATCCAGTGGAAATATATGGTAGGTCTTCCTCTTAAGGATCTGCTGCATATTAAAGCAACAGAAACCCTGTCCTGTATTCAACCTGGCCATCAGTTGTTCAGCTGATCCTTGAATGCCATATGTGACCAAGATCCTCTCTCAGCCTGCATCTTCACTGCAGAATTAGTGCAGTTTGACACCGTTTTAACTACCATGACTGAATGATACAGAATTCTTGGATTTGTAGTTTTGTGATATATTTTGCCTTCTCTGTCTGAGCACTCTGGTGCCACAACAAACTACAAATCCCAGGATTCCATAGGATGGAGCTGTGACAATTAAAGTGGTATCAAACTGCATTCATTCTGCAGTGTGGCAGCAGCCTTAGGAGTTTATCACACGGGGGAAATCCCATGCAGAAACGGGGGTTTAAAGTAGAAAAAAAACGCAAAAGCAGATGTTTTTTTCAGATGACGTTGCTGTTAAAAGGAGGTTAAACTGGGGTTAATCCGAACGGAACCCCCTCATTGACTGCTTCTTTTTTACTTTGGGTTTTTCTGAAAGTAAAAAGAAGCAGTTTCCATTCGGATTAACCCCATTTTAACATCGCTTTCATTTTTCACACTGGGGAATCCCGTTAATAAATTGCTTCCGCTATTGTGGTTTTTTTCTACTTAAAGCAGGGTTTCTGCACGGGACTCCCCATGTGATAAACTCCTTAGTTGGAGATGCCAAGAACAGTGCCTTCTATTCCTTTGCTCTGGGAGACATTATGATCACTGGAAAATAGACCTTTCATTTCCTCTCCTCTTCCCAACAGTTCCTTTTACCTCCTCAAAAAGCCTCTCTGGAGGATCAGGAAATTCTATCAGATGTATCTTACAGGGCAGCAGTAGGTTGGTAGAACTATTTGTAAATTATTTATCAAATATTTATTAAAATATTTTGATTCTCTCCTTTATCATGAGGCCTCAGGGTTGCAAACAGATAAAGCAATGTAAAAAAGCTAGACAATTCCAGTTTAATACCACTAAATAATTTAAACAAGATAAAAACATGTTGAGCCATACCAAAAGTTAAAAACAGCTTTTAGGGGCTAAAATAAAAAAAAAAAAGGATTGTTAAAACCATGTCCATGCTTAAAAATAAATGGGCCCCAAAGGCTTCATAAAAAGCCATGTCGTGGCTTGGTGCTGAAAAGAAAGCAATGCTGGTGCCAAAAAGATGGTGTAAGAAGGGTTTCTCCTGTGTTGTCTCCATTGATATTGTCCCCATTGGTGGTTCACAGAGGATAACTACCCTCAAATGTGGCGGGAGAATCTTGCAACAGATTCCCAGCATCAGAGATTCCTATGTCCCATTGCAGCCCCCATAGGACACAGCTTACAGTGCTTAGTAGATTCTCCTCCCCAGTCCTCTTGGAGGAACTTCTCATGGAGGCTCAGGAGCATAGGGGGAAAGAGAGAAAAGTAGATCATATGTACAAGCTTGCCCTCCAGGTGGGATATCACCTATTAATATTTAAAGCATGGGTGGAGAACCTCAACTCTGGAGATTAATCTGATCTTCCTCACTCCAGCTCATTGGTCCTCTCCAGATGTCCACACCCCCTTCCCTATCACACAGATGTTGGGTAATTTTTCAATTTTTGTACTCCTCTCTCCCAATTCTATTCTAGAAGGTTGAAATGCCTCTACTAAGCCTTAATTATCAGCAGAAGAATTTTAAGCCCAAAGAAGGTGGTAGACTAAACAGAAGCTATGGCACTTTAGAATATGAGATGGCATGACTCACTGGAAAAGCTGATAAAGCTCAGTAAAGTGGAAGGCAGCAGGAAAAAAGGAAGACCGCATTACGAGTGGATAGATTTAGTCAAGGACACCACAGCACTGAGTTTGCATGACTCGAGCAGGGCAGTTGATGACCAGGGCTCTTGGAGGTGTTTTATCATAGGGTCACCATTAAGTTGAAGCTGACATGATGGCAAATAACAAGAAAAAGAAGTAGTTTTGTAAGACATAGGTCCAGCCAGGATGACTCACTGGAAAATACACTAAAGCTCAGTTAAGTGGAAGTCAGTGGGAAAAGAGGAAGACTGCTTTACGGGTAGATTGGCTGAATCAAGCAAGCCAAAGCTCTGAATTTGCAAGATCTGAGAGAGTTGTTAATAACAGGGTGTCTTGGAGTTCTTGCTTTCATAGGATTGCCATAAGTCCAAGTCAATTTTATGGCAAAGGGGGAGGACAAGGTTGGTGTCTTTAATCCCACTCCTTTCTCTTTGAATCCACCTGCCACTGGAATGTGCCTCTCCCGAAAACATTTCTGAAATTGGATTTGCCCCTTAGGCTGAAATCACTTCTCCACCCTTGATCCAAAAACACAGACCTCTGCCCTCAGAAGATCATCATTAGATATACAGTGTAATATTTATCCTACGTACACCACAGATTTGAATTTTCTGGACAAAAATTAATGCAGTGCAGAATCTGTATAGCTGGGAGGAGGAAGATTTCATAGCAAGTATCCTTCACCCTGATTCTCTTTTGCTGCATGATGGAGCATGGGGATCAAGCAGCTAATTGGGTTAACAAATGCACAACACTGTTGTGATTTCCACTGCTGTTCAATTCAGTTTCCAGTGTATGCTTCTCTGAATGAGCTCTGAGGGAGAAAAATGGCCCACTCATTGCTCAGTACCGGAACTCCTGGCAAGCGTGATACACACAAGAGACCTTCTCTTTGCTTTCATTAAAGGAAAAGGGAGACCCACAGGGACATGGCCCTTAAGGAGACTCCTTCATTGCTCATTTAGGAGGAAGCAGCAGCGACTAAGCTAGACACTGAAAGGCAGGCTACAAAGCAACCTTGTTGGAAACTCAGCAAGGAGTCCTTAAGCCAGTTAAGTACCAAACATGCTGATTAAAACTGTGTTTATGCAATAACAGGGCTGTCAGTGTTTGCGTTGCCTCTCCATATGTGGTTTTAGTCATTTCCACAACAGTTTGCCAACCATCTAAGCAATGAAATCTAGTCTAGAATCATTAGCAAATTTGAAATGCTGCTTTCCATCACTGTGTAGGTTAGAAAGCACATGGAAATCAAGATACTGGTGGAAACAGTAGCCAAGCAAGTGTCCCTGTTTTTTTCTCTCCAGGGATGATGTTGCATTATCTGTATGTGGACTAATTCTTCCACAACTCTGGCACTCAGTATGTGGGCCTCAACTTGTCTCATTGCTATAAACACTACTCCTGGACACTTTCTAAATGTCCTTGGGGATTTTTTGTGAGACTCATTCTTCCTATAATCCCACCACTGGACACTACCACTCCTGAACTACTGCTGCCATCACAGATACTATGGTTCTGAACTCAACCAATATGTCTATAACACAAAAATATTATTTTTGTTTTGTTATTGTTGTTGTTTATTTATATTGTGCCATAAGTTTACATAGCACTTTACAGAGATTAATTAGTTAATTATACATTTCCCTGGCCTCAGGCTTACAATCTAAAAAGTTATGACACAAGAGAAGATGGGAAAAGAAGTGGGGAAGGGGAATACGTCCAGCAGTTCTCTCCCTCTGAGGTCTGGACCATGGCAGATGGACTGGAGGGAGGGCTCACCTTCTTAGCTAAGCCAAGCCTACACCTGCACATTTGGGGTTTGAAGATGAAATGTAGAATTTTGTATTTGTGTCACAGAATTGTAAAATCATAGATTCATAGATGTTCAGCGCAGGATCTCCTGCTAAAGCATCCCCAGCAGGTAGTTGTCCAGCCTTTTTTGAAGATGTCCAGAGAAGGAGACCTCATCACCTCTCTAGGCAATTGATTCCATTGCTGAACTGTCCTTACTGTCAAGAACTCAATCCTCCAGATGGTAGGGAATACAACTCCAACCACCAGCCAAGCACCAGCCAAGTCCTGGACAAATTATCTGAAAGTCCTGAAGTGGGGAAGTGTGGCCTATACAATGATAACAACTCTTACAGCATGAATCTCCTGCAACCTGAGCATGCAAAGCGGCATACTGAAGTTTCCCAGTCTTCAGAACATAGCCTGTTCCATGGGTCTCCGGCCTGAGTTCAAAAATTTCTTTCTTTCCAACTTGGGATTGGGGGGGGGTGAATATTATTAATAGGTACCATTACACCAAACTCCTGTTTCCCTACTCTACCTCATCCCGCAACAGCATAAGTTAGTACTATTTCATCACCCCATCTCCTGATTAGAAGGAGCACAGAAACATAAGAAATTGCCTTATACTGATTCAGACTGTTGGTGCACCTGAGACTGATGGGAGTTGCAATCTAACACATCATGGTAGTAGCCTGGGGACAAGCTGATCTTGAAATACTGGATTGATTTCACATACATTTTAATAGTATTTGAGCTCCTTTAATTGCCATCCTGCTATTTTATAGACCTTTTCCCTCTGTTTTTATATGCTCTCCTCTGTTTTACTTGCTGCTTTTGTCTTTTATAAGCACTGCTCATCATTAAAATCACTGATACTATTTGGAGGTGTGTTTTTTAAATGTATTCGAAATTGCCCAGAGCACATTTGGCAATCAGGTGGGATGGAAATGCTACAAGTGAACATAAAATGAGCATTGTCCCACGAAACATTGCAGAAACCTCCCTACCTGAGAGTGACATGGAAAACAGAATCTCCAGGTCCTTCTTGCCGCCACCACTAAACATAGCAACCTAGAGCATTAGCTGAGATCTCACTCCACAGTTGCCGAACATAAATTTCCACATGTGGAATTATCCATTGTTGTGCAGCACTTGTTGTGCAGCACTGTAAGGGTTTACCTACAGGAGGATGAAATGAAGACATTGCCCCACCAAATAAGAACTCTGCCCCTCCTCATGAAATTTTCCTTATTTATTTATTTATATCAAGAATTTATATCCTGCCTTTCTCCAACAATGGGATTTCTAATACTGGAGAGAGTGAGACACTAATAACCGTACATACCTAGATCACTTACATTTTCAGTGTTCACATTCTCTTGCTTGATTTGCCTGCCCTTTTTCTTTGGATGCCTAAACTGTATTTCTGAAGTTTTAAGTTACTGCAATGCTAGAAATTTGGTGATCGAAGGAAAATTTAATTTGATAGCACACTTTTTATGGTGGGGGCTTGGGCTCATTTGATGCTCTGATATAGCTATATCCGTGCCAGAATGTACAAGCAGACAGGCATGCATATGCACATCTGCATACGCCATGGCACCATTATCACAAGTCCCCTTCTGCAACCCTGAACTAAATGCAGACATTCCATATCAGACAAAAATGACCAGAGGTGACATGATAGCCAATTTTAAATATTTGAAGAGATGTCAAATTGAGGATGGAGCAACTTTGTTTTCTGCTGCTCCAAAGACTAAGACACAGAGCAATGGATTCAGACTACAAGAAAATAGATACCACCTAAACATTAGAAAGTACCTCCTGACTGTAAAAGTAGACAGTAGAACATGCTGCTTTGGAGTGTAGTTGAGTCTCCTTCTTTGGAGGTTTTTAACCAGAGGATGGATGCACATCTATCAGGAGTGCTTTGATTATGTATTCCTGCATGGCAGGAGGTTGGACTGGATGGCCCTTGTAGTCTCTTCCAACTCTATGTTTCTGTTGTATGATTCTATGTCTTGGATACCTTCAAGGAGAAAAAAAGACAAAGGGCCCAAAACACAAAATCATGACTGACTGACAACATAACCCAAAGATGGTGGCCAAAATCCAGTTGATACCATACATATATCCAAGTTTCCTTCCACATATAGTTTTACTTTTTTGCCACAGTGCAAACGACATATTCAGTTCATGGCATAGAACCAGAGTTCCACAAGTATAATTATTTCAGATGAATCTAAATCCTATTGTTGATCTTGAACAGAACTGAACCATTGTATCATGGCACACACAGCCCTACTTTAATTTCTGTAATGAAAATATCATCACCATCATTAGCATTAGCCAAGATTCTACATCAGTGCTGCATAATGCAAGTCTCCACATATGCAATTATGCATGGATTGTGCAATCCTACTCTTGTATTCTACATCAGGCAAAAATGTCCAGCCACAAATTAAAAAAAAAAAAAAACTATTTTTTTAACCTGAGAAAACACCTCTCAAGGCATCTCCAGGTCCTCCACTGCAACTCTATGGTCAACAGCCACCAAATGTTGACCAAAGAATTTCACTAGAAGACCTACAAATGCCTAGAGGAGTGTTTTCTCTAGGTCAGGGGTAGGCAACCTTTCCCCTTTAAGGGCCGAGGGACTTCAGCTCCCAGAATCCCAGGAGCTATTGGCCAACATGGGACTATTGGCCAACATGGCTGAGGCTTCTGGGAGCTGAAGTCCCTCGGCCCTTAAAGGGGAAAGGTTGCCTACCCGTGCTCTAGGTCCTCCATTGCAACTCTATGATCAACTTCCAGCAGAGTTGTGCTGGAAGACGTAGAGATTCCTAGAGAGAACATATTCCTCAAATCCATGAATAATCAAATCCTCAAAAGTCACAGCCACAAATGTGGAAGGCTAACTGTATAAATAAATGCAATATTAACAACAACAGCAGCAGCAACAGCAGCATTTTTTAAAAAAAAATGCATGTGTTGGGAGGGAGAAGAATTGTGTGCATGCACTGCCAGGAAAAGAGGATCCTCAGAGAAAGGTCAACCCTGACGTGCAGTAAACAACTAGTTCATGTTCTTTTCCCATTTCACAATATACCAAGAAAAGAGACTCTGTGTACATTTCAGCCATTCCATACAGAAGCAAGACAAGAGTGGAACTGGGTACCAAGTTTATCATTGCGAAACTCTTGGCTTTATTTATTTATGGGAAATATCTCACACTATTCTCCTCAAAATGATTACAATTACAACATTAAACAAGTATAGAAGCAGAAATCTCTTAGGAGCCCAACATAAAACAGGATTTTGAAAGACATTGCTTAGAAAAGTAGTAGCACCAATTTACTGGTCCTGAACCTATTCATGACTGATAAGCATTCCTGCCAGTGGTGACAGAGACCCAGAGTATGGTGATGTAACTAATAATAGTTCCTGTGGCCATTCCTGTGTTACCCATAATGCCCTTCAAATCCAAAAATATTAATAACTCC
>CM034706.1:13312530-13332379 GCA_020142125.1 Phrynosoma platyrhinos
CTGCATGAACTCACTCTCTTAGCTACATCTTTCACTGGTGGTGGCAGCTGGAAACTTTTCAAGGCTTGGGCACAGGACATCACTTCTGTGACTCAGCATGGTGACATCTTGGGATGGGGCACTTGGGGAGAAGCAGTGGCAAAAAAGGAGCTTTCAAATTTGGGACCCTGCTACCCGTAAGCTTTGTGAGCTTTGCTGGAACTTGGCTGGTGGGTTGGAACTGTTCTGCTGCTTTTTCTTTCATCAAACAGGTTGAGAGAAGAGGTAACAGAAGGAGGTGTGTGTGTGTGTGAACACTTGAAGCTGTCTGGGGAAGATATGTCTCTGGGGAAGGAGGGGAAGGAATATCTGGGGTCAATTCTTGGAAAGAATCCTTCACCTTAGAGCTGCTCATGTAGTTGAAAACTTTTGCTTTCCTCATCCATGCACTCCAGAGCATGTGGCTTCTATATACTCCCTACACACATCCTGGCTGCCTCACCAAGAAGAAGTTTCTCCCTTGCACTGGCCTTTTCTGGAAAGGTGGCATGGCTTTTTGGTTATTGTTCAGCCAACTTGCTTGGTTGCTGCTCTCAGGGTGACCAGGTGGAAAGGAAGCAGTGACTGACATTAGTTATTTTGAATTTGTAGTAGAACAAGAGATTTAATATCAAGAAATCTGTATGGGGACACCAGGATCATCACCCAAGATAAAAGGGGGCGGTAACTGGAAAAAGTTTGGGGACCACTGGCCTAACTTCATAGTTTATCAGTTGGCTTTACATTTCATGTAAGGCATTATACATCTTACAGCATATGCTTTCATAGTGTTTTTTTTTATGTGAGGTATCATACATCTTAATAGAGGTCACCTCAATGTAGGATGCTGGACTTTATAATATGCGAGGGGGTATTGTAAAGTTTTAATTATTACCTTTTAAAAACATGACAGAAAGTTTGTTTTGATTTGTAGTTCTTAACTTTTCTCTATGTAGTCACCATCCAGATTTGCACATTTCCCCCAACATTTCTTGAACCTCTGAATACCGTTATTGTAGAAGTCTGCAAATTACACCTTAAACCACTCTTCCATTTCATGAATGACATCTTTTGTATTGTCAAATTGGTGATCCCACAATGTTTTTTTCATTTCTGGGAAGAAGAAAAAGTCACTTGGCGCGAGGTCAGGAGAATAAGGCAGATGCTGCAAAATCTCAAAGCCACATGCCCTTGCTCTGTTAACTGCAACTTGAGATGAGTGAGCTGGTGCATTGTCAGCTAGGAGATGAATGCCTCTGGAGAGCATACCATGGCATTTCTTTTTCAGAGCATCTCACAACTTGCCCAGAAGAACTAAAGGACACAATGAGCTAATTTTCTCAACACCATGCACTTAGGGATCAATGATGATGCTGACAAAATTTCATCAATATATCATAACTTCCAGGTGATAATTATTACTTTATGATATCTTCTCATAGATTTCATGGGAGCAAGAGCTGCAATGTTAACATTAACCTGGCACTTGGGTGAAATGCTGCATGCCATTCATACTGTCTTTGCTCTTTGGCATATTCCCATAGAAAGGTGTACATTTTTTAAAAAAATAAAAATAAAAATCCTGCCATTTTATATTTCCAGAATCTTCATTGGGCCAGATTCATGAAATCTTTCATACTAAGCATCAATAAAAGATACATAATATGTAACTCTAATTCATATAATAGCTCTAATTATAATAGCTCTAATAGCTCTACAATATCAAGGGGGACATTGTCAAAGACCTTACTGAAATCAAGCTATATTACATCCACAGCATTCCCTCCATCTGCCAAGTTTTTACTCTTTCAGAAAAAGAAATTAAGATTAGTCTGGCATGACTTGTTTTTGAGAAACTCATGTTGACTTTTAATAATAATAGTAAAATTTATTTATATACCGCCCAATGGTAGCCCAATCCGGGCAGTTTACAAGATAAAAACAGTTACAATAAACAACATAGCCCTCCCCCCCTTAAAACAGTATTAAACAGTAATATAATTAAAAAACATAAAACAATATACAGCAATTAAAATAATATTTAATATTTTAGTGATCATGGCATTTCTTTCTAAGTGTTTATATAAGCTGTTTGTTTAATTATCTGTTCTGTAATTTTTCCTACTAATGACAAGCTGACTAGGTAGTAATTGTTTGGGTCCTCTTTTTCCCACTTTTTGAAGATGTGGATATTTACATTGTTACTTTTCTTCTCTTGTATGATTTTTAACATCTTTCACTGATGAGGAATCCAGTGAATTTTCAAAAGCTTGCATGAAGTATTTTCTGCATTTTGGTTGTCCTGTAAAGGTATCATTCTTACGTGGATTTAGGGTATGAATGGAGCATCTTCTCCCTCTTTAAAGGATCTTTTCAAAGTTCATGGGCAGATATGTTAGCCTGTGTTTTTCACTTATTCCAATGGTTCCCACTGACAGGAGCCCCATTTGGGTAGTAGCAATTGTAGGCTTAAAATAAGAAGCATAGTAAAGCTCAAGCATCTGTTTGGTGGAACTGCAATATTCCTAGGAGAACTACTATTGCTAGCAATAGATTATCATCTCAGAGACTCTCTGGAGTTCATCTGATTCTCTTTGATCAAAATATCTGGCAAGAGGAGCCCTTTTACAGGGACAGTGCCAAGGCCTTCTGGTTTTGATTAGGCTGAACATACTGTGGGAACAGGCTTTCTGGTGGTATTTTGGTATTTCCTCTTTGGGTCACACCCTGCCCTAGCAAATGTGGAAGAGAAGACTTTGCTATTTGATTTGTTGCATGTATGTTCTTTGCCATAAGTATAATAATTTTTTTTCCGATGCATTACTGAAAAGGAGATGCAGCTCAACGATACTCAAGAGATTGGTTGTTTATTAGAAAGTCTACTCTAATACATTTTGTCCTATGTGTACACTTAAGACTGTCTTCAGATCTGACTTCAGAAATCTTTGAACCAGGAGAAGTGAAAACCCATCTTCATCTGTCCAATAAATGGCTCAAAATGTCACTCATAAATGGACCAAAAGGTCCTGGTAGAGAGAAATTTATGAAATCTCACTCTAAGCAACCCATTTAAAGAGTCCATATATGTTGGAATGTATCTGGCTTTACTACCAATGAATAAGCAACTTTTGAGTGTCTAGAGATGTGTCTCTTGTGTCTTCTGTGGTTTCCACAGCATGCTCAATTTTTGCTGCTTTCATTGAAAAGGAAAACAGGTATCACCCCCCCAAAAAAAGAAAGAGAGAGAGAGAGAGAGAGGGTAAAGAAGGACAAATTTTGCATAACATTTGCATATGCAAATCCCCACTAGAGTAGATCAATTGAATCATTGGTCTTGACTACATCTTGACTGATCAGTCAAACATTGATTCAATGGCTTTACTCTAATTGGAACTAACCAACAGGTTTCAGGCCATAATTAGACATAATTATTTTAATTTAAGTAGAAATATGCAATATAACTCACCAGGTTTTTTGTGGGGTTTTTGGGTTGTGAGGCCATGTTCTAGAAGAATGTATTCTTGATGTTTTGCCTGCATCTGTAACTGGCACCTTCCCCCTCTGAATGTATTCCTGATGTTTCACCTACATCTGTGGCTGGCATCTTCAGAGGGTGAAGATGCCAGCCACAGATGCAGGTGAAACACCTGGAATACACTATTCTAGAATACGGCCTCACAGCCTGAAAAAACCACAAAAACCTATGAATGCTGGCTATGAAAGCCTTAAACTTCACAAAACTTACCAGGGTTTGGAAAAGTGCATTCAGAACAGCTGGACTGATACATGAGGTCAAAGTCCATCCAAACCATGAAACTTTATTCTCCCATCCAATCCTAACATTAGTCATTGTGTGCATGGGTGCATGGAGGGATTATTAGACTGCAGAAGTACATTTTATCACAGGGGTGGGCAAGTATATAGGTGATGGGATCCAATTTTTACCTCCAGACACCACTCAGGATGTATCTCCTCCCACTAAAAGCACAAATATCTCCATTTTCCTCCATAGGCCTTCTCAAAATGGCAACAGAAAGTAATTTTATGTCACTTTCTATTATCATTTTGAGAGGAATTACAGAAAAAAAATAGTATTTGGAGAGAGTGGGGGATTATGACTGTTTGGGGTGGGGTGGGGCAGGGGTGTTTTTTGCATGCTATTATGTTTCTGGGGAATTTTCTGCATGGTTTTCTGGAAAAATTACTCCAAAATTGCTCACAATTTTTTTAAAAAATGATGGCCCCGGGGACTTTTGGAGAATGACGTTTGGAGCCGCAGAAGTGGTGCCCAGGGCCTGCATGTGGGACACACTTTTCTTGTCCCCCCCCTGGACGACCTTGGGCAAGTCACACACTCTCAACCTCAGAGGATAGCAATGGGAAACCCTCTTTGAATAAACTTGTCAAGAAGGTGATAGGTTTGCCTTAGGATGCCATAAGTCGGAAAAGACTTGAAGGCACACAACAATGACAGTAGCAACAACAACCAATATTTCACAGAGGAAAATTGAGACCTATGTGGCTAAGCAACAGTCAGTATGGTTAAGATGGAAAAAGTTATAAAAGGAAGAAAATGCAAACTAAGAGAGGTTGCAGAAGTTTGCTTTTGCCTGAGTCTACAGGGAAGAGCAAGTTTCCATCTCCTCCTCTCTTCTCCCTGCTGCTAAACTAAAATATTCTTGGCCTTTGAACTCAGTTTGCAGTGACTGAAATCAACTGAGAACAAAGGAGGCATGTGGAAAGAGCAAATAGAAACTGGGACATTTTAAAACCATCTGAAAGAGTGGAATGACAAATCAGGACTGTCCCTTCCAGTTTGGAAGAGTGGGAAGGTATGTATTGGTAGTTTGGTGGTCATTTTTGTGGGAATTGTTTTTTAGGGCCTAAGCAGACTGCCAGAAATAGTGCACATTAAATTGAGGCACTGCCCTGGCTCAGTGCTAGGGAATCATGGGAACTGTAATTTATTGTGGCACCAGAGCTCTCTGACAGAGAAGGCTCAATGTCTCAGGAAAAAATACAGTTCGCATGATTCCCTAGCACTCAATTTAATGTACACTATTTCTGGCAGTCTGCTTAGGCCTTTAATCTCTTCTTAGCTGGTTAGAAAGACCTTTGTTTGTAGTGGCACCTTTATAGTGGAATGTCCTTCCTTGGAAGATCCATTTAAAATCATCATTATATATATTTAAATGCCAGATTAAGATCTGCATGGGACCCCTGAATTTGGAGAGTTTATCTCACGGCTAGGAAAGGGAGGATTAAATTTCTTCCTCCATGGGCTGCAGTCAATCTGGTTTGTTCAGGGAGAAACCCATTCTGCTGTGGTGTATTGGAGATCCATATTAGGGAGCCACAGAGCCGGGATTCTATAACCAAGGCAAATGGGATAATATGAGCAGAATTTCATAGAATCATAGGACATTTTCACACAGGGCTTTAGGAGGATGCAATCCTACCCCCGTCCGGCCCCACTCCGGCTCCTTTGGCAAATTTTTCACACGACGTTGCAGCAAGCCCTGCCCCCACCCCGCCCCATCCAGCGCCATCCCTGGCGCTATCCTGCGTCAGTCCGGGGCTTGCTGCGCGTGTTCACACGATGTTGCAGCAAGCCCCGCCCCTGCCCTGCCCCATCCAGCACCATCCCTGGCACTGGCCGGCATCAGCCCCGGTGTTTGTAATTCCTTTTCTTAAAAGGAATTAGAGTTGTTGCTGCCGGAAGCAATCAGGAGTCATTCCGGTGGCTGCTGTTTTCACCGCCGGAATGGCTCATCATTGCTTCCAGGCGGCTTTAGACCCATGCGTTTGAAAACGCCCATAGAATCATAGAGTTGGAAGAGACCACAAGGGTCATCCAGTCCATCCCCCTGCCATGCAGGAACTCAAAATCAAAGCATCCCCGACAGATGGCCATCCAGCCTCTGTTTAAAGACATCCAAAGAAGGAGACTCCACCACCCTCCAAGGGAGTGTGTTCCACTGCCAAACAGCTTTCACTGTCAGGAAGTTCCTCCTAATGTTGAGGTGGAATGTCTTTTCCTATAGCTTGCATCCATTGGTCTGGGTCCTGTTCTCTGGAGCACCAAAAAACAAGCTAGCACCCTCCTCAATATGACATCCCTTCAAATATTTAAACAGGGCTACCATATCCCCTCTTAACCATCTCTTCTCCAGGCTAAACATAACTATTTCCCTAAGTCTCTCCTCATAGGGCATGGTTTCAAGAACATTCACTATTTTAGTCACCAACCTCTGGACACTCTCCAGTTTCTCCACATCCTTTTTGAATTGTGGTACCCAGAACTGGACACAGTATTCCAGGTGAGGCCTGACCAAAGCAGAATAGTGTGGCACTATTACTTCCCTTGATATAGACACTATACTTCTATCGATGCACCCTAAAATCGCATTGACCTTTTTCGCTGCCACATCCCACTGTTGACTCATGTTCAACTTGTGGTCTACTAGGACTCCTAGATCCCTTTCACATGTAGTCTCATTAAGCCAGGTGTCCCCCATCTTATTTTTATGCATTTCATTTTTTTTTCCCTAAGTGCAGTACCTTACATTTCTCTGTTTTTAAATTCATTTCATTAGCTTTGGCCCAGCTTTTTAATCTATTAAGATCATTTTGAATTTTCATCCTGTCTTCTGGGGTATTAGGGGCTAAGCAGACGATGCAAAGCACCGTCTTCAGGGCAAGGAAGGGGAGGGGGAGCCGCACGATGGGTGCCCCAACCCCTTCCCAAAGACGTTGTCGGAGCAGCCGGCCCTCCAGCACTCCAAGGATGCCTTTCCACTGCAGCATCTGCACACGCTGTAGCGGAAGAGGCACCGAAGGTGCGCCGGCAGCCTTTTGCGGTGCACCTTTGGCGATTTGTGGAAGGACTGCTATTTTAGCGCTCCTTCCTGGGGTGGCAAAGCTGCGCCGCGGGGCCAAGGAGTGTAGATGCCTTGGCCCTGATCCGCAGCTTCCCGGGGCGGCCCCGTGCCACCCGTCTGCTTCCCCCCTTAGTTATTCCTCCTAATTTGGTATCATCTGCAAATTTGAGAAGCATGCCCCCTATTCCTTCATCCAAGTCATTGATAAAGATGTTGAATAGCACAGGGCCAAGGACAAAAACCTGGTGCACCCCACTGGTCACTTCTCTCCAGGATGAAGAGGAGCCATTGCGGAGCATCCTTTGCTCAATTTAAATAGACCATTTAAATAGGCCATGAGCATGTCAAGAGCCCATTTTTTGCTAGCTAACCTACAGAATATCTAGCTCCGTAAACCACTATCACAAAAGATAAACAGCCTTCTTACATAAACTGTGCAGAAGGGTACTGATAAAGGGATAGGTAGTTGAGGAATAGCCATTAATAGCTACAATTTAAATTCTTTTGATCTGTAAGGATTAAATATGTAGAATCTGGTGCATGTGTTCAAGAGTGTCTCTAAAACGTTTCGCATTACTACAATGGTAAAAGCAATTTCCATAGAAAGATACTGGCACTAACTTGCTACACATATTTTAGAATTCCACAATTGGGTGTTTATTTGTTTATTCATAGCCTGCATTATAAAAGGTAAGAGCTAAGAGAGTTTTATGTAGAGAGTTTTCACAGCTCCATCACCTATTATAGATTTCCTACTTTCAGCTATATGCTGACAAGCATGCACCTTGCACTACAGTTTTGCAGTTAAATCAGAATTTGTTTGTGATTCATCAGAGATTCAATTGCAATTTTTACCAGGAAATCAACATGGGGAGGAAAGGTTACCATCTACCTCCCCATGGCTCTGATTCAAATGGGGCTGATTTTTGTGTATGTGGGGGAGAGATAGAGAAGGAAAGAAAGGTTGTTGAAAGATTGTCTACTTTGGCCTTCAAGTGGCTGGGGATATTGGTAAACTAAAAAGTTAAATCAGTGGGCTAGGACTATACTTTTTTATTGGGTTTTCAATCAATTGCTGTACTGTAACTGAATTGTTTACTATAGAGAAAGAGAAAATTGCATACATGATAAAATGTTTGGTTTTTATCACACTTCCATCAGGCACCATTGGCAATCTGCACATTTATTTTTAATGATGCATCAGTTAGAAGTCTGTTTTGCAACTGGTTCCACTATAGATAGATAGATAGATAGATAGATAGATAGATAGATAGATAGATAGCACAAACAGAGAGAGGGAGAGGGAGGGAGAGAATGCAGCACTGTATGTAAGTCACACACATTTTTTTTGTTTATATAATATCCTACTTTTCTTCCCATATGAGACCCATAAACTAAATAATATGTCCTAAATATATGCGGAGGGGTTAAAATTGAGAGCTAATCCAATATTCAGTATCCAGTACACAACCCAGAAGTTCAAGTAATACCTGATTGTTAAGATCTTTGTGTATTACTGCCCACAATGGTGGCGTGGGCAGGTACCATAGAAAGAGTCTCTCTGTAGTGACCCCTCATCTGTGAAATGTCCTTCCTTGGAAGATCCATTTTGCATCATCATTATATGCATTTAGATGCCACATTAAGATCTTTTTCTTCCAGCAAGCATATATTCTGTAATTGCTACTCTTATTATCAGTGGCCACTCTTATTTATAGCTAGTTTTGAATTAGCACAGCTGGCCTAATGACCTTAGCTTCTTTCTTTTAAGAACAGTCAAAGCTTTTCCTGCTCTTTTGCAGCTGGCATTTGGAATCATGGAGCTCTTAAGGATGAATTGACTCTCAGTCTCTGGCTCTTGGTCTTCAGATATACACCAGTGTTCATGGGCAACTTCACATATACCCTGACAGGGTTTGAACTGATACCTAATCAAGAAATTGATCTTGGGGTCATATTAGATTGCAAACTCTAAACTTCAAGCTAGTTGTGGAAGAGGGAAATTCCATGTTAGGAAAGATTAATAGGAAAAGGAGTTAAAAATGAATCTGCCACTGTTGTAAAGCTATTCTGAAAATCTATTGTTCAAATGAATATGGAATGTTCTGTACATTACCAACTACTGCATCTCAAAAAAGATACTGTAGATTTTTTATCAGTGCAGAAAAGCAGAAAATTGAGCTGAAAGGGGGAGTAAGCAGAGTGCAGAACACCACAAGCCTGAAGTTCATCCATTCCTCCAATAGGACTTCATTGGTTAAATGCCTGTACTGCAGCCACTCACTCATAGACCACAAGGTTACGAGTTCAATATCAGCCAGGGCTGAGGCTCGACTCAGGCCTGCATCCTTCCGAGGTCGCTAAAATGAGTACCCAGCTTGTTGGGGGGCAATAAGCTCACAGTTGTAAACCGCTTAGACATCCCATAGCATGATATGAAGCGGTATATAAATAAGCTGCTTTGCTTTTGTTGTCCTATAGTCTTTCTACATTTGTGGCATCCAGAACAAGACTCTTGAGGAAGTATCAGTAGAAGGTTGTCTTCACTATACAATTATAGCAGTTTGATACTACTTTATGCAGTGGCTCAAGTGGTTAAGATGCTGACACTGTTGATTGCAATATTGGCAGGTTGGCAATTCGAGGCCCGGGTGCTGCATGATGGGGTGAGCTCCTATCACTAGTCCCAGCTTCTGCCAATCTAGCAATTCGAAAGCATACAAATGCAAGTAGATAAACAGGTACCACTTTGGTGGGAACATGAACAGCATTCTGTGCAATCATGTTGGCCACGTGATCATAGAGTAGTCTCTGACAACACTGGCTCTTCAGTTTAGTAACCGAGATGAGCATCACCCCCTATGGTCGGACACGACTTGACAACCTTGTCAATGGGGAATACCTTTACCTTTTGATACTACTTTATAACAGTCATGACTCCATCATGTGGAATCCTGGGATCTATAGTTTAGTAAGAGTCTGTCACAACCAGCAGGATATGAAACTCAGAAATCCAGGCTTCAGTAGTTAAAATCTTCACAAAGAAACTATGGAACCAGTCCAGAGACTTTCATTGTCAGAACTGAACAGCAAACATTAATATTGCCTTATTAAAAGCACAGTTTCAAATTCATGGCAGGCTTAATTCTCCTTTGTTGTATTTTAATAACACATTTTGTGCTGCTCATTCCCATACTGTCCCATCATCATTTTCACAGCTAGATTCTTCCACAGAAAAGACCTCAAACAATCTTGACTCAAGCTCACCTCCCTTCCATTGTTGTCTCAACACCAGTGTCTGAGATCACCAAGTCTCAATAATAACTGCTTTTACTATATAACCTATCGCACCAACTTTCCAACATATTATGGCAGGCAAGGTGCAACTCCTGACAGGTACTTAGAATTTTCTGCCAGGGTGCTCTAGTCTAGTGCTACTCAAAATGGTAGCCTGTAGATGGGTCCCATCCCCCAGTTGTCTGATGGTTCCTGGCAAGTTCCCACAAAAAAAAAACACCAATAGCACTTACATTTCTATACTGCCTTATAGTGCTAAGTACTCTCTAAGCAGTTTACAATGTGTTAGCCAATTGTCCCCAAGAAGCTGGATATTCCTTTTACTGACCTACAAAAGGATGTAAGGCTGAGTCAACCTGGAATCCAAAAGAAAACAGTTATAGCCTTTGGGCATTAATATGGTGCCAGTTCACAACACATTGGCCAAATTGATTGATTGATTGATTGATTGATTGATTCTCAATTCCCCCACTGCTCTATTCCACTTCCCTGAACTTCATTTCTTAGTTTTTAGGACTGTATTTATTATTTTAAAAAGGGGGGTGGGTTAATTGTTATTATTGTTATTATTGTTTTAATATAGGGTATGTTTTATTTAAATTTAATCTTGTTTCATGTGAGCCACCTTGATTGCTTTGGCCCATGGCGAGATATAAAAATAAAGTTATTATATTATCATTATCAGTTCCTCTTACAGGTCTTTGTAGGTTGAAGCCATAGCTGATAAACTGATAGTAAACGGCTATAACCATGTAGGTAGATACAGTCTGGGCTTTTTAATTGAGCTGTATTGCACTCATAAACCATTGGCAGGAACTCAGTTGGGAGCTAACCTCCAGTTTGTCTTGAGACGTAGCATCTAATTCCTCCCGCAAGTGTCTTTCACATGTGTGTGTACTGTGCAAGTTCCTTGGTCTGAAACAACTTTTTATTTGTGCTGGCAAAATGTCAGCAAAAGAAACAGAACACGTTCTGCTGCAACCTCTGGTCAAAAGATACTCTCTTTATTTTTAATCATCTGGCATAAAATGTCCATTCACACACCAAAAAGAGCTGAACTCTAGTTCCTGAGAAGTAGAATCCTTCTTCACACCACTGCTTGAAAGACTTATTTTTTTGTCCCCAGTGCCCCTCTGGTGACATTTATAAAATTATGAATGGTGCAAAAGGAAGGTGGAGGGAGAGAAACTCTTCCATTGCTCACTGCATCTTCATTCCAATGTATTCCCCTCTCCACCTTGTTCCCCTTTCTTCACCCTGTGTCTAGTGACATATATTTTTCAGAATTATAAACACTGAGGAAAGAATAAAGGGAGAAGGTTTTGTTTTCCCCATCCACCAGCCAGTGTGGTGTAGTGAATATCTTACAAACCTACAACTCCCAGAATTCCATAGCACTGAGCCATAGCTTTTAAAGTGGCATCAAACTGTCTTTAGTTCTGCAATGCAGATTATCTGTGATCTGGGTCTCTTTCTGGGAAAAAGGCAGCATATGAATTGAAATACAGTAGGCCCTTGTTATCCACTGGGATTTGGTTCCAAGACCAAATTGGATACCAAAATCTGTGGATGCTCAAGTCCCATTAAATACAATGGCATTGTAAAATGGTGTTTTTATATAAATGGCAAAATCCAGGTTTGCTATTTGGAATTTATACTTTTTTGCAATATTTTCAAGCTGTGGCTGCTTGAATCTGTGGATAAGGAATCTGTGGAGGACCAACTGTAACTAAATAGATGAGCCTGAGATCATGCATAAAGCAAATTCAATGAAACCAAAGGGTCTTAAATTAGGTGTGGCTAACATGGTCTATTGGTTTCAATGGGTCTCCGCTAAGCAAGATTAAGGGCCTTTCCAGACAATACTTTTAGTTTGCAATCACACTGCCTCATTCAGGCAATTTTACTGTCCAAGCTCTCCCATTGTTCTGCTGTGTTTCCCCACTGCTCTTTCCATCTTTTATTTTGCAATGTAAAAATCCATTAAGAAGGGGAAGAAGGAATAATTACACAATGCCTTTTGACCAGTAGAGTGAGGAGCCATTCACCTGGAAGCATCCTAAAGCTAGATCTAACTCATCAATTTCAAGCCTAAAATTGAAGCCTTGTTAAATTGTTTCCAAGTGTTTCCAAGTGCTGAAGAGTTGTTAAATTGTTTCACAGTGTTCCAAATGGTTTTTAAGTGTTTTAAAGTGTTTGAACTCTCTGTAGATGTTTTTGAATGGAGATTTTATTGATCAGTCAATATGGGCAAGTTAGAAATATTTTATGGAGTCAGCATGGCATAGTGGTTTGAGTGTTGAACTACAACTCTGGAGACCAGCTCGGCCATGAAACCCACTGGGTGCTGTATTGAAAAGGCAAGTCACACACTCTCAGCCTCAAGGCAATCAATGGCAAATCTCTTCTGAACAAATCTTGCCAAGAAATCCCATGATAAGGTCACCTTGGGGTCACCATAAGATGGAAATGATTTGAAGGCACACAACAACAAATAAATAATATTCCTAATGTAGTGTGTTTGCGTGTGTTTGTGTGTGTGTTTGTGTGTGTGTGTGTGTGTGTGTATATTAACATCAGATAAGGGGGTATATCTGTATGAGTCATAAGACAGTATAGTTCAGGCTTCTGAACCAGAGGTTGCAAATGTTATTGTTTTGGACTATACTTCTGACAATTATTATTGTATTATTGAATATATATCCCACTGTTTGCGCCAAATAAAGTAAGCTGAGGACAAAAGGGGAAAGTGGGAGGAGAAGAGAGGAACTGGGACATTTTAAAGGCTGCTAAAAAAGTAAAATGATAGATGATCAATTAGTACTGTCCATACCAAAGTGGGACAGTTCGAAGGTATTATATTATTGGACACTTTCCCATGTCTTGGCTTGTTAGAACTTTTATTAAGATTATATGTTTTTAAAAAAAACACTTCAGAGTGGTCTCCACAAACTTTCAAAAGCAAACAAAATGAGTCTGAAAAATAAATGAACGAATCATCACTCAGATGTCCTGCAGTTTAACTGCAAAAGAAGTGCCTAGTAAGAAAACAGACCATCTACCATTTTATTTTATCATGCCATTTTCCCCACCCTGGGGACTCAAGGCAGCTTGCACAATATTAGAACCAGAATGGATTAAAAACATAAAAATTTATCAGTAAGAACATATAAAAAAGATTGTAAACTTAACAACCTATAAAATTAAAACCATTTTAAAACATCTCACCTGACTCCTTCCGTGGCAGCAGCAGAAGCCTGGCTTATTCCAATAGGTCTTTGTGTGTGCTTTCAACTCACCTGTCAACTTATGGCAACCTCATCATTTCATAAGGTTTTCTTAGGCAAGGAATATTAAGAGGTGGTTTTGCCAGTTCCTTCTTCTGAAATATAGCCTCCAGTAAGGGAATTTGTTAGTGGTCTCTCATCCAAGGACTAACCAAAGCTGACTCTGTTTAGCTTCTAAGATCAGATGGGATCTGGTGCCTTTAGGGTATGAAGACATTCCAACAGGCCTTTGGGAACTGACAATTTAAAAAGAATAGGGTTTCAATAATTGTGCTGCCCTTATTTCTTGTTTTTAAATGGTGATGTGTTTTAAATGGTTGTACTTGTATTTTAATTTTTTGCATGTTTTTATTTATTTATGTGTTTTACTTTTTAAAGCTGTCTTGACTCCCAGAAGGAAAGTCTAGATAATTATAATAAGCCAAGCAACAAGCATGCCATGAAATGACATAGTAGAATTCTGTGATGACAGAACAGACTGTACTGTATTGAAAAGGTCATGTTTTATGCTGGCCGAGCCAGTGTAG
Organism: Phrynosoma platyrhinos; assembly: GCA_020142125.1. Taxonomy (NCBI): domain Eukaryota; kingdom Metazoa; phylum Chordata; class Lepidosauria; order Squamata; family Phrynosomatidae; genus Phrynosoma; species Phrynosoma platyrhinos. The sequence goes on from CM034706.1 coordinate 13,326,541, forward strand.
TGTTGTGGTTTGAGTGTTGGACTATGACTCTGGAATCCAGGGTTTGAATCCTGGCTCAGCTGTATAAACCCATTGAGTGAACTTGGACAAGTCACACACTCTCAGTCTCAAAGGATGGCAATGGCAAACCCCCTCTGAAGAAACTTGCCAAGAAAACCCCATGATAGATTAGCCTTAGGGTCATCATAAGCTGGAAATGACTTGAATGTGCACAACATCATTTAAAAAAATATTTCCCACTTTTTTAAAAAAATATATATATATGTCCTACAAGATGAAAATATCAATCCACCTTGGGTCCCTTCTGGGAGAAAGGCGGCATACAAATGAAATGAAATGAAACGAAATAAATCAATCACACAAAGTTTTGCAGTTCTACTACTTCTATCTGAAGGGTTTTCTTTATGGAGAGGAACATTCAATACAGATGTCTTGTCTGTAGCCTGAAGGGGTACATTCCATATTAACCTCCTCAGTAGTCTTTTGCCCCATCCTGCTGTGTATGCAACTCCACCTTGAAAGACATTGGAGTTGAGGGGTGGCCTGGTAGGACAGCTTGAATGGGATTGCCATCAGAGAAACTCCAGGGAAGCGTGTCAGCCCATGCATTGTATGAGATGCATATCTCAGTTACATTTCCTTTTAATAATTGAATGGGTCAACAGGCGTACTGCTTCTCTCTGCCAAAAGGCAGTAACCCAATCTGTACCAAAGCCTTCTGTGAAGGGGAGCAAGCAGGCCACTCATGCACAGAAAGCAAATTTCCAGTAGCCACCAACCAAATGACTTTTCATGAGATTATGGAGCTGACAGTTAATTTTGCCCTCAGCAATGTTGGCAGGAAGTTGTTTAATTTAATACAGCTGGGCCTCCATACCCATGGATTCTGCATCCATGGCTTGAAAATATTCCAATAAAAAAATCCAAAAATCAGACCTTGATTTTATTTACCCTTTTATATATGGGGGACCATTTAACTATGCCACTGTATATAATGTGACTTGAAAATCCACTGATTTTGGTATCCATGGGAGATCTTGGAACCAAACCCCAGCAGATACCAAGAGCCCATTGTATTTGGCATTTTGGACAGAAGAAATCAGATACAGAATTGGAATCTTACTCCTCTAAAAGAGATCTTCCTGCAACTCTAGATATTATCTGGATTTTTAAAAAATGACATATTTCTTTAAAAACTTGCTTTAAGTTGTGATAAGTAGAATCAATGAACAGATATAACATATGAGATAAGACATTTCTAAATTAAATTATAGACATGTAATACTAAAGGGAAGTTAGTATTTGGGCTTACCAAAAGGCTGGGTATAAATCTTGCTATAATAGGTCATGCCAAAAAAAGACATCATTTTTGCATGCTGTGCAGATGTTGCCAGGGGTGGGAAATGACAGCCTCTGAAGGATGAAATTCTTGGGCTTATTTGAACCCAATTTGTATTGTGTTAAGGATACCAGAGACTAAGGGACTTGGGTTCTAATTTGATCCATCTAGGAATTTACAGCAAGAAGTACCAGAGTGAAAAGAAGTGGTGACACAACAGCTGGTATGTGTTGGGCTCAGCTCCAACATAACAACATCCACATGGCTTTTTAAGAATTCAGACCAGTTTGAGACAAACCAGAATAAGAGATCTGCAAAGCCTAAAACATTAAATATCTTCCACTCTGAACACAGTTGTTCTGTATCAAACAAGACTAAAAAGATTCATGGAGGATAGTTCTAATGATGTCAGTTAGCCATGAAAGTTGAGTGAAACCTTCACGTGCTGAGGTTGTAGGTCTTGGAATACCAGGTTTTGTGGATAAATGGAGATGAGGATAACTGTCTTTATAGTGATCTGTCCATAAGCTCCAGAGCAAGCACAATTGCCTCGCAGACCTCAAAGTAATGTATTCACCTCTCCAGGAGCCTCATTGCCAATAACACTACAGTTCTGCAGGATATGCAGTCACTAAATGGCCAATCATTTCTCTGAGAGCCCTGATGGGTTAATTTTCCCATCCTGCCTCCCAGCCTACCCCTGCATTAAGTCATTGTAGTTTTAGGTGGGAAAGCCTTTACTGTGCCTAAAACAGGTCAGGTGGTGGGAATGAGATGACATTGCCAATCACACTTCTTACAGTGTGTGATTGGAGGGGAAATGAGATGTCAGAAATGTGGGGGGAATCAAAGGGGTGGCCAGTGCAGTATAAACACATCATGGATTAACAGGATCGTGAATGAAGATCACCAGAAAGCAGCATTACCAACTGTTTTCATCTAACTACAACAATCAGCAGGTTGAATGTTTCACAAGATAGAGTTAAACACTTGTTACTAAAGTACAAGCTATAGATCAAGGTACATCTTGAGAGATTGACAGAAATGTTGCCTCCCCATGTTGGAAAGTGAAGTCAGCCTTTGTTGTCATTTGTTGTTGTTGTTGTTGTGTGCCTTCAAGTCATGGGTTTTCTTGGCAAGATTTGTTCAGAGGAGGTTTGGCACTGCCTTTGTTACACAGTCACAATTCCAAATGCTACCTATGAAACAAGAGACTAATTTTCTTTTGCCTTCTTCATGGTGGGGTGGATAGTGTGTTTACATGGTTTAGTACCTAAATGTCACGGGATCTAACTATATTGGGGGAGTCAGGCATTTCCTCTGTTCTATTCTTATTAGATAGATACAATCAAGTTCTTGTCTAAGCCTCAACCAAGTGCATTCCAGATGTGTTGGACTACATCTTCTGTAATAGCCAGCAAGCATGGCAATTAGGTATGATGCGCATTGTAACGCAGCACATCTGACAGCCATCAGGCTATTGGGAGCTACTGTAAGGCTTCCATGACAGTAGTGGTGACGTATGGCTTCCATTGGGTGGTGAATTTTCATTCAGTTTTAGTCCAAACTTTAATGGAACTTTCCAAGATGCTGTTGATGTTCAGCAGTTTGGATAGCTCCTTTAAAATTCAGTTGAAGGCCCAGAACAAATTCACTACCCCACTGACATGGAATCTAATAGCCACCTTGCTGGAAGGGCTCTTTATTTATAAAGCACTTATTTTTCCCACATGGAATGGCCCCTCAAAGGAATTTAGGACAGAAGAATTAAGAATCTGCTAATACAGTGGGCTCTTGGTATCTGCTAGGGTTTGGTTCCAGGACCCCATGGATACCAAATCCATGGATGCTCAAATCCCATTATATACAATGGCATAGTAAAATGGTGTACATTGTATAAAATGGCAATATCAAGGTTTGCTTTTTTGGATTTTTAAAAAAAAATATTTTCAAGCCATGAAAAATTGAATCCGTGGATGTAGAAACTGTATAGTCAAACAAACAATGCTATTAAGCACAGTACAAAATAGCACCAGTTGAACTGAAAATTTAACAATGAGAAATGTAAGCATAAGCAGCATGGAGGAATTAGGCCAGCAAGAAAAATAAGCAGTCATGCCAAGAAAGGATGCAAATAAGAATGGGGCAGGCAACCAATTTTTGCTAAACAACAAAATGTAAATGGAAGAAGGTGTTATACAAAACTGGTCAACCAGTCCTACCATTAGGCAGAGTGAGGTAACTTCTCCAATGTGTGGATATCGCTCCTTATCCATCATTATGGAGCAGGGGAACTCTTGTCCTGATGTCTCAGGGACAGAGGAGGGATGGAGTGGTGAAGAAAAGGGCTAGGGCTGGAGAAATACTGACCTCAAGAAGAAGTTGGCACAAAAGATTCATGAGCTAGACAACCCATAGCTGCTGTTTGCAAATATGCCATGCAAAATCCATAGACATTTTCCATTCTGGAAAGATTTCCAAATATATTCCACATGTATTTCTCCATAGGAAGCTTTCCTAAGCATTCCAGTGAAAGAAAAGCTAAATCCATAGACCCCAAGTGTTTCTGCCTCCTTGGTATATTTCTAACAATGACAAAGACATGTACCCTGGTGCTGCTGTAATTGTTGGGAGTGAGCATGGGGGATTAAACAGACCAATAGAGAAGAAAAAAGGAAAAATTGGGGTGGGGTGGGGTGGAAAGCCATTGGCTTTACCTTCCACGCTGCTGTATATGTCAATAGCTCTGCTTTTGAAGCACCTCCTCAAATTGCAAGTGGTATTAACCTGCTATAATTTTGCAGTGTACATGTACTTGTGAACTGGGGGTTTGGACAGACTTCCTCCCTCTTGATTATTTTTTCAATTGTCAGGGAAAGACATTTTATTGGTTTTATTCATGCCTTTGGGCATGTAAGTTGCTTTGTGAGTGAAGGGATGGCTTCCTGGCTCTACGTGCTATTGCTATGTTTTGAAATTTGTTTTTATATTCATTTTTATTAGAATTTTGTTTGCAGTTTGTATTTTATTATTTTTAGCTGCTTTGCATCATTTTTAATGAAAAGGTAGGACATAAATAAAGTGAAACAGGATAATTTTGACCAATAGGTGTGGTGTCATAAGTGTTTATGTGTTGATTAGGCTGCTAGCATTTCTGATTCAATCAGCTTTCTATAAGAGATGACCACAGAATATAGAAGAGTCGTGACCTCTTAGAGAAGAGCTGTGTATTATAGAAGAGTTGTGTCTTAAAATAAAAGAGTATAGAAGAGTTATGAATATAGGGGATGATAATAATAGCATGTTTCTTCCTTTATATCCAGGAGGAGCTGTCAGACTGAGTAAACAGCAAGGCATCAAAGGTCACTTTTCAAATTGCATGAGACGCAAGCTCCCAATGTCAGACTTGTGCCAAGTAATGATTGCCAGGACAAAAGATAACACAATCCGGAAGTGTAAAGCAACAATAGATGTGAAATTGGGGAATTCTTGTTGGAGAAATGTGGTGGTGATAGCAGTGGTGTTGGTGGCAGTAGTGGTTGTGATGATGGCAGTGATGGGTGATCTTTTATGCAGCATCCCAAGGTATGGCAGCTGCTGCAAGATGTCCCAATGAAAATCAGCTGAGCACTGCAAGATGATTTTGAATATGACCTGATGATCTGTGCCTCTATCGTGCACATTGTAAAGTACTATTTCCCCAAATTATTTAGCTTGGGCATCAGGGAAGGAACTAGGGTTGCCAGTTCAGGATGGTCTCAGGCCCTGAGGTTTCTAAGCCAAAATCTGAGACCTAGAGATGACCCCCTGGGAATGCCATTAAGTGTTAGCATAACATAATAGTTTGAGTGTTGGACTATGACTCTGGAGATCAGGGTTTGATTCCCTGCTCAGCCATGAAACCCACTTGGGACCTTCAGCTAGCTACATGCTCTCAGCCTCAGGGGGAGGCAATGCCAAATGTACACTGAACAAGTCTTGCCAACCCCATGATAGGGTTGCCTTAGGGCAGTCATAAGTTGAAAATGACTTGAAGGCACACAACAACAACAATTAAGCACCAACCACAGTTGCTCATGGCTTGTCATTCAAATACAGAGAGGGAGACATATTTTCCTATTTGGAAATTAAGAGAAAAATCTTAGCTAAAGAGGCTATTCTCAGATCAAGATGAAATGAGGGGAGTATCCCTTTACATATAATTCAGGAGACAGGATATTCTACTTCACTTGTTTCTGTCCAGAAAGAGGATGCAGAGTGGAAGGTGAGCTGTGACCCAACTCTGACTTGGAGGAGAGGAAGAAGCCAACTAATGGTGCATCTACACTGTAAAGATAATGCAGTTTGGCACAACTTTAAGTGTTGTAGCTCCACCCTATGAAATCCTGGAATTTGTAGTTTTACAAGGTTTTTAGCCTTCTTTCACAGAGTGCTAGTGCCTCACAAAACTACAGCCTCATGACTGGAATGTAGAAATAAAGGGGTATAACCTTTTCAAGA
>CM034706.1:13332479-13360314 GCA_020142125.1 Phrynosoma platyrhinos
GGCAGTTAAAGTGGTGCCAAACTGCATTATTTCTACAGTGTAGATGCAACATATGTAAATACATAGACTCCTGGAGAGTCTCTGAAAATTGAAGCAAGAATTCAATTAGTAATTGGAATTTGTAGTGATCTGCAGCTCTCCTAGCTGAGTTGGAGATTTGCACACAACCCTTATTTCTTGCCTGCAGAGGAGCCCTCCAAAACTAGAAAATTTGCACCCCCATCTCCGACCTGGAGATGACCAGGAATCTCAGCACCAGGTCCTGAGATTTGGCAACCTGGAAAGGAATACTGCTGGCAAAGTACAAATTCTTACAAACGAATATATTTTCTAGTGCAAATGACAGCTGGGCAAGTGTGGATTTCATTTTAACAACATATAAGGGATGATCAAAGGATAGCCCTTCTCCCCAGCAATGATGTGTGCCCTGCTTTTTATGATTCCTGATCCCATGGGCAGTGATTGCATATTGAAAATCCTGCTAAGTTACTCAATGAATACGTGGAAGGCTGGCTCTCCACATCTTTGAAGGAGCATGTTATCTTACAACTTGGCCTCCAGTAGCTCCCACTAGTTAGAAGATGTCATCTTCATGGTTGATAAGACAGAGACAGGGGACAAAATGGTCAGAGCCCAGATCTGGTGGTGCAGTAGTTAAATGCCTGTACTGTAGCCACTCACTCATAAACCACAAGGTTGCGAGTTCAGTACTAGCCAGGGCTCAGGTTTGACTCAAGCCTGCATCCTTCGGAGGTCGCTAAAATGAGTACCCAGCTGTTGGGGGGCAATGAGCTTACAGTTGTAAACTGCTTTAGACACTCCATAGCGTGGTATGAAGCGGTATATAAATGAAGCTGCTTTGCTTTGCTATGGAAGGCCTAGGACTCTGGGGACTGGATGATGAAATAAACAGTACATTACAAAATAAATGTTGGTATCCCAACAAACTAGTGAGTGGCTAAATGTCTGTTGCTAAATTTAAGAAGGAGGCCTGATCATACATCTTGTCCCAGACCTGGTGCCAGCCTTCAACAGCCCTGGTCACCTTCCCAAATTCTTTATATTTTAAAGGCTGGAATGCACAGAATCTTTCTTCTAAATATCATTTTCTGGAAGGATAAGTAACTGCTTTGTTTGTGGTTGCCCAGCTGTTGCTATCTTTGTGGACTTCCCTGAAGCCAGTGCAGATTTGGGCTCTTCATCTGAGCTAACATTTCTTGCTGAAATGTTGCATGAAATGGTGCATTAGTCAATTTCAGGTTAGGGCTTTACAGTCCAAAACATCTGCAGAAGCATATGATTCCTACTTGTGATTTAGCCTATATGGACTACAAAATCTTAGTTTTAGAGAGAGTTTAGAGAGTTTTTCTTTCAACCATTCTAAGGTTAGGGATGTGTGAGAATTTTTTTTAAAATAACGAGTTTAGCAAAAATTGCCCATTTCATATTTGGAATGGCAAAAGCTTGAAGTATGTTGTTGTTGTTGTTTTAAACTTAAGGGAAAAGTGAAAAGTTACAGATTTGTCCAGTCAGGTCCAGAGTTTTAAGGGCTTAACTCATTAAAAAATCTGGCTTTGAATGCCTGTGTAATCATGTAGTGTGTTCTGAGTTAGAGTTGCCTCCTTTTTTGATTGCTCAGCATTAACATCTGAACTGCAGACAGGGACAACATGGTCCTCTCCATGTTGGAAATGACTGTACCGATTGAATTCTGTTTCAGTACAGTAGGATCCTGACAAGCTATCCAGAGGAAGACGACCAAAATGCACAAAAGGTCTGGAAACCATGACCTATGAGGAGCAACTTAGGGACCTGAGTGTCTTTGGCCTGGAGAAGAGAAGGTTATGGGTTGACATGATAGTCAGTTGTTTGAAAAGATGTCATATGGAAGAAGGAGCAAGCTTGTTTACTACCACTTTAAAGACTAGGACATGGATCAGTGGATTCAAGCTGCAAGAAGAGATTCAATTTAAACTGTAGAAAGAACTTCCTGATGGTAAGAGCTATTTGACAGTGGAATACGTTGCCTTGGAGGGTGGTAGAGTCTCTTTCTTTGGATGTCTTTTAACAGAGGCTGGATAGCCATCTGTCGGGTATGCTTTGATTGAGAGTTCCTGCATGCCAGGGATTGGACTGGATGGCCCTTGTAGTCTCTTCCAACTCTATGATTCTATGATTCTACATTTATGAAGAATTTACAAAAAAAAAAAAGCAGGGAGGGAATTTCTCTCATATTCAGGACAGACAGATTCTGTGTTTTAAAAAACATGGGGGGACAAGAAAACAAATCTGATGGATTGCTTGTCTTGAAGCTGGTCCTTTCAAATTGAGACATCAAGAACTGAACTTGCTGTCTTCTTTATACAAAGTATGTGCTCTGTCCCTGATGTCTTTCTCTCTCTCGCTCTACCTTCTCAAGGGAACCATATTACCAGTGGCAGGGGCTGAACCTATTTTGAGGCTGGGTTCTGCATGTTGGATAATGCCTTTAAAGTTCTGACTAAAGCCCATGCCCAAGGACACGGAAGCCACAGTAAGCCACTGCATAGTACCATTTTGAGGCAGGGTTACTTCTTGTTCCCCAACACTTTTAGCTCCTGATGCTTACCAGTGAATGGTTTCTCCCTAACTGGTACTCCTAGGTTTCTTTGCTTTTTGTCTCCTTTCTAACATTTTCCTGCTCCTATTTTCTGAGATCTTCATAGCATAAAGAAATGTTCATTCCCTGCAGTCGTTTGTTGAAAACTGTAGTGTATGAACCAGCTACTCTCAGACTTTTACAGACAAAAATTGTTTGCTTACATAGGAAGAAGGGCTGTGATTATCCTCTGCCTGCATTATATATCAAGGTCAAAACTGTGATTCAGTCCATTGTTTAAGGATAAAAGAGAGTTGATTTTTGGTGTAGCAGCAGACAGCTACTGTAGTAACACTGTAAGCTGTACCTCCTCCCCATTTTTTGTTTTAAATTGACTTCCATTCAACTATGCTAGGGCAATTGGCTGCTCAATTAAAGGTGACATGACATAATAATCCCCTCTATTTCCAATGGGCAGAGGTGAATGTCCATGTTTGTGTCAGAGCTGGAGAATGTATGGGCCATGGGCCACATTGGCCCACAGACATACATTTGCTGCTGCCAAAGCACCCCCACCCCAGTTCCCCAAAACTCCATAATTAGCCCCATTTTTTATTTTTGGGATTGATTTTTGAAATCTAACAAATACATGAAAACACCTTCCTACACATAGCTGCTCACCTCTGGCTTAAATAGAAAAAAAGGCATCATCCTTGCATGCACCATCGTACTACACTGAATGACCCAACCTTGCTGATTTTAGAAGCTGATCAGGCCCTGGCCTGAGTAAATAACTGAATGGGAAACCACCAGAGAAATACAGGGATTTCCAGTCAGGAGTAGGAAAGAATCCTGCTTGAAATCCTATACAGTTAGTGTTGCCAAAGTTAGTAACACTACATACCCTCCAACATTTCACAGGTGAGAACTGGGACACGTGTGTGAGCAAGCAATATTAGAGTGTGATCAAAATATCAAAGGTTATTACAGTAATATAGGAAGAACACACAAGCTAGGAAAAGCCACAGCATTATTTTCAAAATGAGAAGGGCACAGTGTGGCCTGTAGACTGCCTATGATCCTTGGATCCCAGTTGTGTGCATGGAGTCGAGCCAAACCAGCTCCCTGGTTTTCCAGAGAAGCTGGTTGTGATGAAATGAGTCAGGCAAATACTAGAGCAATGTTGGAAGAAGACTCATCCTGACTCAACATGATCTAGAACCTACTTAAAAGACTATTCTGTGGCAGTGCAGGAAGCCAAGAAACTATGCTTTTCTATAGCCATTGCATCAGTAAGGAGCCATCCAGCAGAATTGTTCAGACTGGTGAGAGGTCCGTTTCATTGTGGCCCCTGAGAAGAAACTGCAGACAGCTCAACAGTCAACTGTAAATAATTTGCAAGAGCCTTTAGACTGCCAGAAATAGTGCAAATTGAGTCCACTTTAAGGGTTAGGGTTAATGCTAGGGAGTCATGGGAATTTTTTTTTCTGAGACATTGAGCCTTCTCTGTCAAAGAGCTCTGGTGCCACAATAAAATACAGTTCCCATGATTCCCTAACCCTAACCCTAACCCTTAAAGTGGACTCAACTTGCACTATTTCTGGCAGTCTGCAAAGGCCCTCAACTCAGATCCAGCTTAGATGCCATAGGTGATACAATCCCAGCATCCTTGAAAAGATAAGAGCCACCACATGTCCACTAGATCTTTGCTCTTCTTGGCTCATTAAAAAGGCCAGAGAGGGACTGACCAAATGGAGTAGTCAGTGACTCCTTATAAGGCCAAGTTCCAACACGCCTAAAGAAGGCAGTTTTAAGAACTTTGTTGGCAAAGCCTTCCCTGGATCCCTCTGTAATGAACACCTATGGTCAGTGTCCAATATTCTATTCTTGACCAAGATAATAGAAGTTATGGTTGTCTATTAGCTCCAGAAATTCCTGAATGAAATGGATTATTCTGATCCATGTCAATCTGGTTTCAACCCCCGTTATGTTGGTTGCCTTGGTGGATAACCTATGCCAGGAACTAGATGGGGGGGGGTGTACCCCTGTTGTTTCTGCTAGACCTCTCACAGTATCTTCTGGACCACCTTCATGGGTTGTGACTTCGTGGCACTGTTTTACAATGGCTTCTTATAATAAATAATAATAATAAAATTTATTTATATACCGCCCTCTGGTTTCCCATTCTTACAATATGCTGATGACACACTCAATTTATCCAAGGAAACTATTTCTATTTTAAAACAGTGTCTGGCTTTAATGATAGATTAGGGCAAATAAATTGAGACTAAATCCAGCCAAAATGGAGATTCTGCAGAAGTTTGCTTTTACCTTTACCTACTGGGAAGGGCTCCTGTCTTTATCCCCTGCTGGGTTAACTGAAGTAAGTGAAGGGCCATGGTGGAAAATGTGAGGAGGAGAGAGAAACTGGGACTTTTAAAAAGCAGCTGAAAAAGTGAGACAACAGGGGATAAATTAAGACTTCCCTTGTCACGTTGGGACAGTTGGCGATATGAGAAGTAGTTCTGGCTTCTCTCAAGTGCCTACACCGGTAACATCACAAACATTGTCCCTTCCTTGTCTCACATATTGGGTCTGAAATCTCAAGAAATGGGATGCTCTTGACCTGACAATCCTAATTATCATCAGCAAAGCAATGTTGGCAGTCAAAGATGGAGCAAGATTGAGTGGACAAGGAAGCACTGGGGTTTGTGCTTGAGGCTTGCAGGCCCTGGGTCGTGCATCCCTGCATTAAGTTAATACTTAGTATGGAAGACTGGAGTCTTTTCTTCTTTTCTTTCTTTTCTTTTTTTACACAATGGCTGGATGCATCTTAAACTAAGTACTCTTTTTCAAGGATATTTTCTCTTTGCATATCATTCTGGAGATAAGAGGCTCTGCCTTTTGTTTGTTTGTTTTTGTTTTGCTTTTTGTATTCTTTCAGACTGCCAGAGAAGAGAGCTCAAGTGAAAATAGAACGTGTTTTGCCTTTTAAGAGTTGGAACATTAGAACATCTTTGAAAATTAGTTCAAAATTCAGGGCCATTTTCTAATGCATGAGCGCACACACAGACACACAGAGAGAGAATCTTTTTCTTCAGCAACTTTTTTGCAAATTTTCCTCATTGCATTTTCTGTGGCTTGGAGCTGTTGGCTTTTATTTTTATTTGGCCTAATCATCCATCCCTAATCTAGTGCTCTCCAGATGGGCTAGACTGCAATTTCCATGGCCATGCTGGCTAAGATCCTGGGAGATGCAGTCCAAATTATTATGGAGAGCACCAGATTGGGGGCTAATGTATGGTTTGAAAGGCCAATAAAGGGTTTTTTTGCCAAGAGCTGAAATCATGTAAGATTCAATAACAGTTGAGCCCACCTGAACAGAATCTTCCATAGATGGAGTACCACAACTAAAGAGGATCTTTCTCCAGCCCAAACCCAGGTAATCTCTGAGTTGGGGCAAGGAAGATTGGAAGGTGGGGGGAAGGTTGCTGTACCAGATCAGATTTTCTGTTTATATACCTGTTTATCTACCAATATGGAAATGGTTCTTAGGCTGTGGCCTTCCTGTTATGTGTTACCTGGTCCTTTTAACAAGAGATGCTAGAGATTAAACTTGGGACGTTCTGCACACACAGCCTGTGCTCTGCCTCTTGAGCTATGACCATTCTTGTCCCAGAATGTTCTTTAGAGAAGTTAACCATGGCATTAGTTCTGAAATTCTGAGCTTCCCTATTACTTTGGTTCTGTAAGCATGTGATGCAGTGATCAGAAGGGTGTCATCCATATGTAACTCCAAGAGAAATCACATTCAAAGAATCCAGGGAGGCTGCATGTGCCCATCAGGCTTTCCACAACCACTAGAGGCTACCAACCTCTGAATTTTTGATTGCAAAATTCAGTGCTTAATCCACTATGCCCTATATTTTGAGAATATAGTTGCAAGCCAATTAAAAGCTTTGGAATGGTTGCAATGCTTTGCCTCACATCCAATTAATTGCTTACTCATCCAATTAAAATAAATATAAGAACACAGTGATGCAGAGAATATCTTGAAGTTGGCTGGTAAAGATGATAGTTTTCTCCTGCAACAGAATACAAGCAAGCTTCCAGCTAAAAATAAACACCTGTGATTGGTTGCCTACACAAAGAGATATAAATGGATTGCTTATAATAATAGTAACACTGTCAGCACTGAACACACTTTCACTGGGGATTTCATTAAAATTAGATTTCAAAATCCACATTTTAATCTGTGTTGAATGGATTAACTGCACCATTTAACTGACTAATGCATTTCGTGTTTGAAATGTTCCACCCATATCCGAAGGAGTGCATCAAAAGTGAGTCTTAACACCTCCCTTTGAGAGGAACTATTATCATATCATCTGGAATCTCATGACATATTTAATCGTTACATTCTCTATTGCCTTTCCTCAAACGAACGTGGTGCAGCAATTGATTGGTTTCTATTTTATCTAGACACCAACTTTATAAAGCAGGAGTGGGAATTATGTAGTCCTTCTGATGTTGTTGGACTGCAATGTCCAGAAGACCAAGTCAGCATGGACAATGGTGAGGGAAACTGGGAGATGCCTTCAACAACATCTGGAGGGCTGCATGAATCACATCCTTGCTGTAAAGTCATTTAGACTAAAAATGATGACTTACCTAAACCTACTTGAACAAAATTTTCCATAGATGGAGTGCCACAACTAAGGAGGATCTTTCTCCTTACTATGAGTTGCATGACCTAGGACTGGTCTTCACTGGCCAGAATACTCTGGAGGCAGCCCAGAATCTCCTGGTCCTGGAGCAGCCCAATTTCTCTCCATTACTTCAGACCTCTTTTGACACCAGGCAGCTGTTCACATGCACACCCTATTGTACCGCCACAGTCAGAATGAGGTCAGAATCATTGACATGGCTGGACACCTCATTCTGACCTCAGAACAAGTGATGCACACCCACCATGGCCACACTGGGCAGCACAACAGGACATGTTTTAAACAGCCCCCAGCATTAGAATGGAGGGCCCCAGAATGTCCAGTTTTAATGGGTATTCCATGGGTTTGGCACTGACCAACCCAGATGTCATCTGGACTGTTTATGTCAGACTCAGGCATTGGGCCCTGCATCATCTAGACTGCCCACTGAGAGGACAAGGAAAGGCTAGTTTATTTGGCCCATTACTGACAGGACCCTAGCAGGGATTCTCAATCTAAGGCCAGTGAAATGAAAAAAACCAGATGAAATTCTATCAGGGGTGTATCTGTACCACAAAGCTAGTGTTTCCAGGTGTTCAAAACTGCAATAAGGAGCAATCAAAATTCATTGCATGCAGGGGTGACATGACCTTTCCACCTGAATAGATCCCAGGCAATATAGCAAGAAGCAAAGTGTGGCTGTCAATATATGTTTGAATGCAACTCCCACAATCCCCTACCATTGGCCATGCTGTGCAACGTTGTGGAAGTTCTAGGTCAAAATATCTGGAGAGCCAATAGTTCCCTATCTTGTCTTTTGGCCATCAAATGGGCATTTCTTCAGTGACTGTGCATTTCCTATCAGATCTGCTGTGACCCTTGTAGAGGACAAGGGGGGAGATTTGGGGACTCAAGTCAGGGCCTAGAATACAGAAAAATGTTTATGGTGAGGGGCATTCCTGCAACTATCTTTGGTCCATAGGAGGTCTTATTATGAGGGGTCTTCTGTAAAGATGTTTCTCCAGACTTGAAATAAAATGAGATCCTGACACCATGGCATGATCCTGAAAATCCAAATCATAAGCTTTTGTTAGACATCCCCAAGCCTTTACATTAAACAAAAGTTTGAGTAGTAGTACCTACAAGCTTTGGAATTGGTTTCATATCAAAGTCCATGCAAAACAGACCTAAAACCAGAAATTTTCTGGAAGGGTTTGCCAATTTGACTGAACTTGCAAAAAAAAAAATGTTTAAGATGTTAAGCCTAAGATTGAGTTTGATCAAAATAAATGTGCATTCTACAGCAAAAAGTGCAGAAATCTGCCATGTATGTAATTTATGGACTACTGTATAGCCAAAAGTTTATAATGGTCTTTGGTCCCATTAGATAACACAGAAAATTGGGTGACTCTCTGAGATAAAGTTTATGGATTTGTATGGCCCAGCAGACAAACAGATAAATAAGTAGGCAGGTTTATGAAGGGTAGGAGACCATTTTCATCCCCAAGCTGGAGGGCAACAGCACTGCATTTTCTGGAACTGTGAGTTACACAAAATAACTTCCATGTTTGGTTTCATCTTCATTTTTGACAGTTCTTTTAAAAGTTATTGGCAAGGTTCAAAAAACAAAGCATCCATATTTGGGGGTGGTTTTGTGTTGATTGGGAGTATTTAAGGGCAAAAAGCTATCAATTTTTGAGGGCTCTAGGGTTGTCAGGTTGAATGTGGGACTGAGCTCTATAGCTTTAATATTTAGCAGGTCCTGGGTCAGGAAAAGGTACCATAAAAGTTCAGTCTGACCAAACTATATGTGTTACCCTCAAACCACCTTTAATTGATTTAGCCCCATCAACATGGGTATATACTGGTTAGTGGAAAGAATGCAGTAGTTGCAAAGCTTCTAGTTCCATTCCTGAACATCAGAGTGTAGACCAAAGGTGTGGGCCGGCAAAAAGAGGAAAATTGTTGTTTGTTGGGAAGAACATACAAAACCTGTTGCGTGTCTTCAATTTCTGACTTAAGGCAATCCCTATGATGGGGTTTTCTTGGCAAGATTTGAGGCTGAGAGACTGTGACTTGCCCAAGGTCACCCAGTAGATTTTCATGGCTGAGCAGGGTTTCGAACCCTGGCTCCCAGAGTCGTAGACCAATGCTCAAATTGCTATACCACACTGGTTCTACACACCAAATTACCATTTTAATAAGAGAAGCTCTGGAATTTATGTACTGAATTTAGGAAAGACTCCCTTCTCCTCTCCCTCCTGCTGAGCTGACTACTTTGCATTTTGAAGTCAGTTTGCAGCCACTGAACTAAGCAAGGACAAAGGAGGAAAGGGGGAGGAGAAAAGAGAGATGGGGACATTTTAAAAGCAACTGACAAAGTGGGACAGCAGAAGATTAACTGGAGCTATCCCTGCCAAAGCAGGACAGTTGGAGGGCATTAGTTATGATTTTTTGACCTAGGATTTGCTAACCATCACAGTTTCAGGAGCCTTGAATGTCTTGAGGACCACAAAACTGAGGCTAACTTTCACTTTTTTTTTTTTTTTTTGGCTCATTTGTGTAGGTACCTTTCTTGTGGTGACGGATGAGACATGAGATCTTCAGCCTCCAGGCTCTCCAGCTTTTCCTCAAGGGATTCATTATGGAATCGGTAAGAAAGCAGTGAGACAACAAGGGCTTTCTTATGCTGCTAGCATTGTAAATGGGATTTGTGGAGAGTCTCTGGCTTGACGTTAAGAACTTTCAGATTGACAGGTGCTAAGGTCAGGGACTTTTCAGTGGTAATCGCACATCGTTGGAAGTCCCCGGGAACTGCATTATCTTTGGAAGTCCCCGGGAACTGCATCAACCCTTCCCTACCCTAATGACTTTTAAACATTTTCCCCTTGCTTGGCATAGGATTGGACATAATGAGGTACAGTTGAACTTTGGAATTGGAACAGGTTGTTGGATGCAGTCACTCACCCCTTCCTCTGCCTCTTTTGGGAACAAATAAGACCCAATTGAATTCTTTTGAGTAAGAATGACCCATAAGGTTCATCTAATCTTTGGAAAATTACAAGCCTGCCTTATCACAATGCAGTTCATGTGAACCACTGTTGGGAATGTTGTGGGTGTGGAAGAGGGAGGTGGTGGTGATGGTAGTTTACAGAGCACGTTCATCCCCATCCTTCCCCTTTCAATCTTGCAGAATGCAGAACAGCCCACAGTGGCCTTAATATCCTTTCTGTTTGTTCATGCTGTGAATGGCAGGTGCCCAAGTGCTGTTCTGAAGTCTGTTGTGTACTTTAAAAAACCTCTAAAGCTGCAGTTGGTTTAACTAGACATCCTGAGCTGACCTCCACAACAATTTCCAAGCAAACAAAGAAAGGAAAGAAAACGAAGGGGGGAAAGCTCCTAAGGATGACATTGTAATCCTACTACGTTCAAACACAAAGTTAAGATATTTGAGGTTAAGACACTTGCAAAGAAATGTAAGATCAGCAATTCTTAACTTTAGCAGCAAGGCCACAAGCCTTAATTCTGTGGTTGCTTGGGACAATAAAAGGAACAATGTGTTGTAGAGCGATGTCCACACTAAGCAGTCAGAGAAGATAAGAGCATCTCTAGTGCAGCTATTCCCCAATCTGGCAGAGGCTCCAGATGTGTTGGATTACAATCACCATTATCCTCAGTTGGGGATGATTGGGATTGTAGTGTGGACACACCTGGAAGTTGCCAGACTGGGCAAAGCTGTTCATGACAGTTGCTTAAGTCACTCATTTATTCTGCATAACTGAGGACCAAATGCTGATCGCTTTCATGGCTGAAACCTCTCAGAAAATGTGTTTCCTCTTGAAAAAGCTGTTGAAGCCTTTCCCCATTTGGATCAGAGACCGAGAGGACAGAGAATCCAACCCGTTCCCCCTGGACCAGGACCATAAACCAAAACCAACTGTTCCTCCACCTCCTCCCAAGTGTTGTTGTTAGCCACATTTGGGAAAACATAGCTCATAGGTAGTGACAGCAGGTGGTTTCCATGCCACTAGGGTGATAAATCTCCTTGGGGTTTTAGTCTACAGTATATTTTAAAGAATTGTCCAAGGCGGTAAACCCTATCTCCAAAGTATCTTGGATAACTCCTTTAACAAAAACATCCAGAGCGCCATATAAAGCCTGGGGGCCATGTGTGGCCCATGGATCACAAACTGTGTACCATTGCTTCACACTACTCAGCCTTTTTCAGCATCTGCTTTTATAAAAGCAAACATCCTGTAAATTATTTTTCAAAACCATTTATAAAAAAATCTGGGTGACTACAGTCCTAGATGTATAAGAAAAGGGAACTACATCATATCATGTAAAATTGTAATTCATTTCCCAGGGTATACTCTACCTATAGCACCCACATGGTCCAGTACTGAAGGACCAAATAAGTATGGGGTGTGTGGAGGGGTATAATGTTAGACAGATCATTTTTTCTCTAACTGCAGAGGCACACTATCAAAGGAAATTAAATTGGCATTCACCTAATTCTAACATCACAACAAACCATGGTTTGAGCTTCCAAATTCTACAGAAGGCAGATGATGATTTATAACTTGTTGTCTGCTTCTTTCCTCTCTATGTTCATCACTCCTGTCCTTTCAGGTATAGAGGTCTTTGGAAAGAGAGCAAAATGCATAACTCCGGCTTGCCAATTCAGACTAATGACATACCATGGTTAGGCCAAGCCATAATTTGCAAACTAATATCATATTGTGATTGTTGATTGCTCAAATCATGGTTCATTCATTCTTTCACTTATTCTACTTATATGTCTCCTTTTAGCCAAACTTCTTGGAGTGATGCACACAAAGACTGAATAAAACAAAACAAAATAAATAAATTCCAGCTAATACGATCAGCCATAAAACATTTTAAAACCCAAAAGAAAAGCTTATCCAAAGACAAATCCCAAAAAGGATGAACAAAGATAAACAAAGAAGATAAAACAGGTCTAAGACATAACTTTAAGATACATCTGGATTGTTCAGTGTTTAGTATGATAAAAGGCCTGAGATAATTGTCTTTGCCTGGTACAAAAAAAATCAAGAAAATATGCACTCATTATGCAAAGTTGTTCCAAAAGTTGTTCCAAAATGCATCCAAAATGCATGGGTGAAAGAAGGATAAGCATGGGTGGAGGAGGTGTTACCACTGAAAAGACCCAATGATGAATAGCCACTTAAACTGTTTGCAGGGGCTCCTTAAACCACAGCTCCTCATGGTTATCTGAGAACATGGGTAAATATGTAATGGGTAGAACATGGTTAGATGGGCACAGTCTTTCAGACACCATGGTTAGTAGTAGCTGATGGCTCCTACATCATTGGGGTGGTGTGTCCTTCTCAGATTTTAGTTGGATTTTAGCTGAGCTATCCAAGATGCTAAACTCTATCCACAAATTTGGTTCAGTACCCTGGATTGCTCCTTTAAAGTTCAAACTAAATCCTGGAGTGGGTCCACCATCCCACTGGCATGGGGGCAACTAGCTGTCACTGACTCTGAGTTCAACCCAAGAAGTGCTTTATAGCTTAAAGCCAGCATTTCAAGTCAACCCAGAAACAAACCAGGAAGTAATGAAGATGACACAAAAGTGAATAATATGGCATAATAACTAATGTCCTCTTCCAACCAAGGTTCTTGTTTGTGAGATGGATTCACAAACAACCAAACTGCAATGCTGAGCCTTAAAGGGCACAGGAGGGAAGGAATGTGGCAGGTGGGCCACATGTAGCCCCCGGTATCTTCCTAGACTAGGGGGAAAATGCAAAAATGAACAGTTGTGCCACAAAGCAGCATGAACAGAGCCTTTCTTGTCCTGATTTAGGCCCAAATAGTCTTTTTTTGTAAAGGAAGACAAAAGGCTATTTCATGCCTAAAATGGTTCCATTTATATCTTGGGAGGCCACATTTTGTGTGTTGGGGAATCAAGGGGTACCACCTGAAAAGAACCAGGGTGGGTCTAGATCTATTTAGACTGGACTTGGTAATTCTATGATAGGAGGTCACATCATTCATCTTGCCCCTTTACCCCTCCAGTCCCTTCCTGGATCAGGTCTTGTTTTGGACTTCAGCTTTCAGAATCTCTGACTGTTGAGCAAGCTGGCTGGGGCTTCTGGGAGATGAAATCCAAACCTGGAGGACCAAAGTTTGGAAGCCACTGTTGTAAAAGATAAACATCTAGCTTTATACTGGTTCCCCACCACCACCACCACAGTATGAAGTAACAGCATAAATTTATTGCACGGCACTTGCAGGAACGGGAACGGAATGGAACAGAATGGGCCGAGAACGCATGTTACCACACAGGAAAACGCCTCCGATGCCGTTGGGAGTCCCCAAGCCATTCCCCAACTGCTCCTGGCAGCCGATTTTGAAGAATGATTCAAAATAGTTCTACAAAATCAGCTGCCATAGCACAGATGGGGAATAGTTTGGGGACTCCTGGCAACATTGGCAGCGTTCTCCTGTGCGGTAACTTGAGTTCTCGCCCCATTCCATTCCTGTTCCTGCAAGTGACATGTGATAAACTATTATTAAGAAAAAGTAACAATTCTCCCTGAACTCTCTTCACATTCTCAGCTCCTCAAAAGCCTATTCAGATCTTCACCATTCTCTTCTTCCTAATTGGCCCTATCTCTATTTCTGACTTCTCAAACTTTGACTGCCCCTATCTAACTGTTTAATAGAGAAGCCTTTAGGTTATGTTCTTTCCTCTATAGCTTTCCATGAGTTGTGATTTGTGGCTCTACCCAAATTTTCCCAGATTCTCACTTTACAAAGGGCAAAAAATGCCCTTGACCCATCCAAAGACACCCACTCCTCTTAGGGGAAGTGTATCCCCTTCTGCAAAAGGGTGAATCTCACTAGCCTGCTTAGAGGAGCTGCACACCAACGGTAGCTTATCTGGACTGAACTTCAGTTTCCTGGAAGGCATAAGTCCAAGTCTCTTGACCTAGCTTTGGCATGATGTCTAAGCTAAATCAGTGCATCTAGTCTTTAAGACATGAGTGCCTCCTATTGGGGTCCCCAAACTGCTGCCTTTGATAGCAAAGCAAACAAACAAGGCCATTACTTGGTGCTCCATTTCTTGTATGTGTGTTCTGGAGATTTTCCTGGATACAGATGGGAGATAAATGAGTCTGAAAATATTGAAATATTTGCAATATGGCATGATGAGCTGTCTCAGTGTGGTTTTCCCCCTGCAGAATCCTCATGCATTTGCCTGCCAATTATTGCAATCTTCTAGAATTCCTCATTTTGAACAGTTGGAGGAAAAACATTACTATCTCTCTTTCTCCTTCTCCCTCCCTCTCTCTCTTAATTAAAAAGAATGAGCAACAGAGGCTAGGGAGAATGTTAATTATAATATTCATTAATTAATTCCCTGTGCTAATATGGTTATTACTGATAGTTGCTACAAAGCCTTGGTGCTAATATTTATATAACGATGAAATTTCAAAGCTTAGCCATGTTTCCTTTTGGGGACTAGAATATCCCAGAATTTCTCCACCAGAATAATCAGTTGGCTCAGGGTTATTCTTGAGAATTGTAGGCCTCAAAAGGAACTTTTCTAAGCTGTGGTACATAATTTATCTGTTACATCCAAAAAACATAACAAGACTAAAATAGGAGTTCTTGGTTTTGAGGGACATTTCTTAAATAATAGAGACAAATGCTGATTTGCCCTGAATATTTGCCTTCCAATTTGGCGAAGTAGTCTTGAGTAATCCTCTGCCATCCCACTTTTTCCACTCCTTTAAAAATGTCCTGGTTTCTCCCTCTTCCTCCCACTTTCCCTCTTTGTCTTTAGTTTACTTCCATCGCTGAAAACTGAGTTCTCTTCCTCATCTGTTTCATAGTGTCCCGAATATTACAAACTGGAGTATTTGACGACTGATGATTTCAGTTCTAACCAGGAACCTAGGTATCAGTGAGAGATCATCGAATGATGTGGCATGTTATAAAGACTATCACTTTTTGTAGTTGTGCTATTATGGTGGTGGTGGTTGTGTGCCTTTGTCTTTTCTGACCTAAGGTGACCCTATGGCGGACCTAAAAGGGGTTTTCTTGGCGAGGTTTATTCATCCAATGGGTTTTCCATGGCTTAGCAAGGATTTGAACCCTGTTCTCCAGAGTCATTGTCCAACACTCACACCACTATACCACACTGACCCTCTGTTGTGGTTCTACCTACAGCAATTTCATTCAAGATTTTTTTTTAAAAAAAATATCTGTCCATTTGGAATTGCTTGATGCTACTATTATTTTCTACATCTGTTTTTACCTTCTTGCATTTCTGCTCCTTATACTATTGTCAACAGGGCTGGAACAAGATATTCTGACACTGAAGATGGGGCAGCAAGTACTGCCTGTCTCCCAACTCTGCCTCCACCCAAAGTATTGGTTCAGACCACCAAAAACCAGTCACATTATTTTGGCACATGAGACTGCCCCCCATTTCCAACAAAATCCCACATGTGCCTCTCCCGAGGGATATAGTCGTGGGGAGGGCAAAATGATGACATTGCCTCCCTGAAAATAACAGTTTTTCCCCTCCAATAAAATCTTTCTTCACTCTCCAAATTTCCAGCATTGTAGAGCGTGGGAAATTGAAAATCATTTACAACTAGAACTTAAATATTTCCTAATTTTGCATTCCCTTTGTATTTCTAAATCGTTACCTGATGTCTAAGCTAGTGCAATGCTACAGATTTGGGGAATGAAGGATAGTGATGGCTCATGTATCTTGCTGAATGGGTTAATACAGAGCTGCCCCTTGTAACATCATTTCCACAGGGCCATCATCTGTGATGTCACTAGGGGTTGTTCCTAGGCCTCAGGTCTTGACCCTCAAATCTTAAGGCCTGGGATGGTCTTGACCTAGTGGGGGGCAGAATTCTTTTGGGGGACAGTACCCTCATAATGGGTGACTCCATAGCTATATCCGTGAGCATAAAAAACCAATAATAATAAAGAAATGCCGTAGTTAAGCATTTGCCCCCAAATCTGCTCATCCCGAGGTGCTAGGCTTGTTGTTGTTGTTGTTGTTCTGTGCCTTCAAGTCATTTCCAACTGATGGTGACCCTAAGGCAGTTTGCCTTATCATGGGGTATTCTTGGCAATATTTCATAGAATCATAGATTCATAGAGTTGGAAGAGACGTCAAGGGCCATCCAGTCCAACCCCCTGCCATTCAGGAACCCCCGATTAAAGCATCCCTGACAGATGGCCATCCAGCCTCTGTTTAAAAACCTCCAAAGAAGGAGACTCCACCACACTCCGAGGGAGTGTGTTCCACTGTCGAACCACCCTTACTGTCAGGAAGTTCCTCCTAATGTTGAGGTGGAATCTCTTTTCCTGCAGCTTGCACCCATTGTTCCAAGTCCTATTCTCTTGAGCAGCAGAAAACAAGCTAGCTCCCTCCTCAATATGACATCCCTTCAAATATTTAAAGAGGGCTATCATATCCCCTCTTAACCATCTCTTCTCCAGGCTAAACATCCCCAGTTCCCTAAGTCGTTCCTCATAGGGCATGGTTTCCAGGCCCTTCACCCTCCTCTGGACACGATCCAGTTTCTCAACATCCTTTTTGAATTGTGGTGCCCAAAACTGGACACAGTATTCTAGGTGGGGCCTGACCAAAGCAGAATACAGTGGCACTATTACTTTCCTTGGGATTGGGGAGAGAGAATGTTTTAATGTTGTTTATTGTAACGCTGTTGTCCCCCGCCCCGATTGCTCTGCAGAGGGGCGGGCTACAAATAAAAATTTATTATTATTATTATTATTTCCTTGATCTAGATACTATACTTCTATTAATGCAGCCTGAAATTGCATTGGCCTTTTTAGTTGCAGCATCACACTCATGTTCAACTTGTGGTCTACTAGGACTCCTGGATCCCTTTCACATTAAGCCGGGTGTCCCCCATCTTATATCTATGCATTTCTTTTTTCTTTTTTTTTTCTCTAGGTGCAATGCCTTACATTTCTCTGTGTTGGAATTCATTTTGTTAGCTTTGGCCCAGCTTTCTTATATTTGTTCAGAGGGGGTTTGCCATTGCTTTCCTTTGAAGCTGAGACTTGCCCGAAGTCACCCAGTGGGTTTCATGGCCAAACGGGGAATCAAACCCTGGTCTCCAGAGTCTCAGATTGCATCCACACTACAGAAATAATCCAGTTTACCACTTTAAATGGCATGGCTCAATGCTACAGAATTCTGGGAATGATAGTGTGTTGTGGCATACTCAAACTACTATGCCACGCTGACTCTCCAAGGTGCTAGGCTACCATCCACTAATGGTCGGGCCGGACCAGATTGTTTACCGTGGAATATTCCCTTCTGGCAAAGGTGTTTAGAACCAAGCAATGGTGGTTAAAACAATCTAAACACTCACACTGCTGCAGCAATCCTTTTTCTTTCTGCCCCCACTGCTCCTCAGCCTACCACCTCTTTCCTCACAGCTTGGCATTTGTTTCCATTGTGCTGTGTTCCCTCTTTCTTTCCCCAGATACCAAGGTTCCAAAATACAAGCCTTCTTGCTTATTTATTGTTCCCCCTGCGAGCCAGGAATGCCACAATGCATTTGTCAGCATGACTTGCTCTCGCATGACAACATCAAAACACAAAGGCAAAACTGAATCAGCACATCAGTCAGCTTCATCACATGCAACTCGATGCCAGCTTTGGGTTGTTTTTATTTTATTTTATTTTTCTCCCCCAGGCTTCGGGTTTTTTTTTTTCCTTTTGTTTTGCTTTTCTCCAGTCTTTCAAAACAGATTGTTGAAGAGGGATACTGCGAAAATGTGATGATGCTTCCCAGTTTACCAGCCTGCTGCAAAAAAAGTGAAACAAAGCAAGGATGGACACACTGATATTGTCAGGACATTTATAGCCTGTAAAACAGCACTACTTAGGTACAAAACAGCTGTTTTCTTTAATGTGCTCTAAGGGACAGCTGAAGCTGGAGAGGGCACAAAAATGCTTCCCCAGGGAGCTGTAATGGATAACATATTTTCTCCCTGTAATCTTGCAATGGCTCCCACTTCTTTTAGAAGTGTAACATTAAATAGCTGTCTTTTTCTGATTCTGTGTATGCCTTCAAACTGCCTGTCGACCTGTGGCAACCCCCTGAATTTTTCATAGTTTTTCTTTTTTAGGTAAAGAGTACTCAAAGGTAGCTTTTCCAGTTCCTTCCTCTGAAATATAGCCTACAGCACCTGTTATTCACTTGTGGTCTCCTATCCAAGTATGAAACAGGGCTGACCCTGCATAGCTTCCAAGATCAGATGGGATCTCATGCCTTTAGGGTATTTGGGTCCTTAATAAAACATTTTAAACAGCCTATAGTGTGTGAATATCAGGATTCTCAGATTTCAGGCCTGGGCCACCTTCTCTGATCCTCAGGGGGAAGAATCTCATGGTGAGAGTGCTGTCTTGAAAAGTGTGCATACTATGATTGCCAGACTGAAAACAAAAGGGAAGAGAGTTTTGGCAGATGTTGGCACCTGGCTAAATGACAAGGAACAACTACTGAAATTCCCTCTTTGCCACAACTGTTAAAAGAACAGGAGCTGTCACCAATGTTCAATCTGGCAACTCTAGTTTGTGTATATATCTTTTCTTCTTAGCTTTGGTGTTTTTTAATTTCAAAGGCATTCTCTATGCAGTGGTGAATTATGTTTAATGGATCATGCTGAAGAATATCACACAGGGGCTTCCCCTTATTACTTCTCTCCTATAACACCGTCAAAACTTCTGTTAACATCAAAAGGTTTTGTTCCTAGGCATTAGGTTTTGGCCATGAACTCTCAGAGCCTAGGACAGTCTTGACCTGGAAACCCAAAGACCTGGTATTCACAACACTCCACACTAGGTTATGGAGGCTTTGAGATAGTTTTCCACATTATTAAAATTATGCTGAATACTGAATTTGAAAGAGGAGTTTGGATGCTCACTGGGAGTGTGCAGTTGAATCCTGGCATGCAGTAAATTATATCATTGCAGGTGTAATGGGAGCTTATTTGGTTCAGAAAAAGAGCATATTGTTTTCTGAGTAGGGAGGAAACAAAAACTTGTGAATTAAACCCAGTTTCAAGCCTAGGCAAAGAATTTGTACATTCATGTCATTTTCAACTTATGGCAACCCTAAGGTGAACCTATCATGGGGCTGTCTTGGCAAGATTTGTTCAAAGGAGGTTTTCCATTGCCTTCCCCTGAGGCTGAGAGAGTGTGACTTGCCCAAGGTCACCCAGTAGGTTTCATGACCAAGCTGGGAATCGCACCTTGGTATCCAGAGTCGTAGACCAACACTCAAATCGATACACCATGCTACCCAGTACTATTTTAAAAATCAAATCAAGGGTAGGCAGCTTTAGCAGGTCTGTGAGCCAATTCTCTTCCTTGGGACCCTCCGGGAACCACCACAAAGCAAAACTGGAAGTTGCTGGAAGGTTTTGAAAAGCAAACATTATTTGAAGTTAGAAACAGTAAATGCAGGCCCTGTGACCTATTTAAAAGGTGTCCAATTTAAAAAGCAGTCTGGGTTCCCCAGGACAGCCTCAGAGTGGCACTTCTCAAGCCGATCACTTTCCCTGGCACATTTGTTAGGAACATGGGAGAGTAGTGGTGTCACTAGGGGGGCAAGGGGGTTTCAAACCGCACTAGGTGACACCCAAGGGTGGTGACACCCCTGCTCCTCAAACACCTACCTTCTGGCAGAAATGGGCTGTGGCATTCACCTGCTTCCCTTTAAAATGCTTTAAGAGATGGTGGCAGTGGGGGAAAGCTCAGTGGGAGGAGAAAGGAGAGGCCCCAGAATTTTTAAAAATTAAAATTTCAAACTTTTAAATTTACTTTTTTTAAAAAAAATTGACATTTTAAAAAATATTCTTTTTAAATTTTCTTTCAAAATATCACATGTTAACCAAATCTTCACTATGTATATGTAAATGCATTTAGGTTGTGCATTTGTTGTTGTTGTTAACTGCCTTTGCATCGCTCTCGACCCATGGCGACCCTATGGATGAAAGATTTCCAGCCCCGATTGTCCTCTGCTGCTTTGCCCAGCTCCTTCAAACTCATATTCGTGGTCTCTTTAATAAAGTCCATTCATCTAGCATGTGGCCTTCCTCTCTTTCTACTTCTCTGTTTTCCTAACATTATTATCTTTTCCAATGATTCATGCCTTCTCATGATATGTCCAAAAGTCTTGTCATCTATGATATTGTAATTTGAGGGCATAATTGTAATTTTGCTAGTTGTCTATGGGCCTTTGCAGACTGCCAGAAATAGTGCAACTTGAGTCCACTTTAACTGCCCTGGCTCAGTGCTAGGGAATCATGGGAACTGTAGTTTATTGGGGCACCAGAGCTCTCTGACAGAGAAGGCTCAATGTCTCAGGAAAAAAAAAATACAGTTCTCATGATTCCCTAGCACTGAGCCAGGGCAGTTAAAGTGGACTCAATTTGCACTATTTCTAGCAGTCTGCAAAGGCCCTATGTCACAACTATTAGCATTATATTTCAATGGTATATGGGGAATTATGATTTACGAGTAGCATTACTGCACAAAAGCATTGCTAAGGATTCTGTAGGTGTGAAACAGGAAGAACTCAATGGGCGATGTGCGACACCATGAGTTACCACACTGGGTAACACCAACCCTAGGGATGCCACTGTAGAAGAAGACCTTCTCTGTCACTGCTCCTAGACTCTGGAACCTCTTCCTAGGGAGACCAAGCTGGCTCTGTCTTTGATGTCTTTTATTATTAATTAGTATTATATTTACTTATATCCCACCCTTTCCCCAAAACTGGGACTCAGGGTGGCTTACAATATTAAAAAAACCAGGTGAAAACCTTTCTGTTCTAGCAAAGTTGTGTGTGTGCGCGCTCAAATCCCTGCTCAGCCACGGAAATCCATTGGGTGACTGTGGGCAAGTCACACTCTCAGACTCAGAGGAAGGTCATGGAAAATCTCTTCTGAATAAATCTTGCCAAGGAAAAACCCATGATAGTTTTGCCTTAGGGTCACCGTAAGTCAGAAATGACTTGAAGTCACACAAAGGGTGCAACTATACTGTAGAACCAATGCAATTTGACACCACTTTAACTGCCATGGCTCCATAGTACAGAATTCTGGGATTTGTAGTTTTGTGAGGCTGCAGCAGTCTTTGGCAGAGAAGGATTTGTAAAACTACAAATCCCAGGATGCCATAGGATGGAGCTACAGCACTTAAAAGTGGTGTCAAACTACAGTATTTTTACAATGTAGATGCACCCAAAGGCTGTACTGCTTTTTTTCTCCATCATGGCACTACATTTCTATGTCGCCTCCCTGCAAGGCAGGTTAGGCTGAGAGATTGTAACTGGCCTCTGTTCCTCACAGACTGTCCTTTCTTGACCCCAGCTGCTCTTTTGCCTCTTTTTTGGCTTATTCTTCCTTCCCTCTGACCTTTTCCTGCTCTACTCCCCTGCCATTTGAGCCTCCAACCTTCCCCTTTCATTTAAAAAGAAGACTCCACAGCTTCCTAGTTTGGCACGTCTGATGTTAACCAAGTTAGCATTAGCAAAATGTCATCTGTCACCGAGAAACAATAGCTGCCTTTTTGCCATCCTCCTTCACCGTATTAATATTAGCAGTGAAAATGTTAAATGGGTCTTTTATGCATGAGCTTGCATTCCAGTTTGCATGATCTCGGTTGGGCGTGAGAGCTACAGAAACAGGTTGCTTGTGTGCCCAGATCTAATGGTTAAGTCTCCAGCCTGCCCTGTTCTGCAACCTTCCCCTTCCTCTTCCATTTCCCCATCCCATTCGGATTAGAGCCGCTGATTGCTTTAAATATCAAATCAGCCGGTGGGTGTATCTAAAATAGGCACACGCTGCAGAAGACCAGAGGGGGGGATGTTTCCTTGGCTCGTGTATGCGGCACTAGGTTCCTTACAAGCACATGTCAAGGAAAATGCCAGTCCCAGAGGCTGCATCATGATCTAGCGTTATGCACTAATGCAGGCTTGGCCATCCTCAGACATGTTGCTGCCTGAGAAACTTTGCAACCACTTGCATTCCCAAACTCTCCAACGTTTCACAGCTAAAAACTAGGACACATGTAACCGAGCAACATTAGAGTGTGGCTAAGAGGGAAAAAGTTATTAACACAACGCCACACAAGCTAGGAGAGGCTGCTGTCGTCTGCTTTTGTTCAAATCTACTGGGAGGGCAAGATTTCACTGTCTTCTGCTCCTCTTCTCTCTCCCTGCTGAGTTAACATAGGGCAAAAAAGGGCTGCTCTTTGAACTCAGCTTGCAGAGATTGAAAAAAGGCAAAGGCGAAGTGGGAGGAGGAGAGAGAAACTGGGATATTTTAAAAATTTAAAAGTGGTAGGGTAGAGGATTAATCAGGAATGTCCCTGCCAAACTGGGACAGTTAGAGATTGTGTAGCTGGTGGGACTTTGTTGTTGTGCGCTAAGGCAAGCCTATCGTAGGGTTTGCTTGGCAAGATTTGTTCAGAGGAGGTTTGTCATTGCCTTCTCGAAGCTGAGAGTGTGTGACTTGCCCAAGGTCTCCCCGTGGGTTTCATGACAGAGCTAGGAATTGAACCCTGGTCTCCAGAGTTGTAGTTCAACATTCAAACCACACTGGCTCTGAGGATTTGTACCAACCACTTTCTTATTTGGATCCCATATCATATCTACATAGATCAGGGTTTTTGGAACTCTGGAACAACTTTCTAGTTGTTGGCTCCTTTGTTGATTCTTCTTGTTGTTGTTGTAAACAGACCAAAACTCTGCATGTTTTCCCCCCTCTCTTTGTCACTGGAAGATTTATTTGGAGTTTGGTGGCAGAAAGTCTGTTTCCCCCCTGGTTTGTTTGTTTGTTTATGTTGCAGAGATCCAGATTTTTTCAGGGATCTTAATTTTGGGAAGAGTTGCTTCAAAAGCACTAATTAAATGCCAAGAGCAAAGAAAAAAAAATATAAATTGGACCTCTCTTTGCATCCACTGTTTGTCAAAGTAGCAGGTATTTTGTCAAAAGATAATGAGGAATAATAATAATATTAAACTTTATTTGTACCCCACCCCTCTGTGCACAATTTATGTGATAAATAGAAAGGAATGTATTCTTTAAAGGGAAGCTTCCCATGTTCCAAAGAAAACAATCTCAAAGAATTGCCTAGAAAACCCAAGTGCCAAAAAAGCATTTTGCAATTTATGATAGAAGCTTTCTTAAGTGCCAGTGGGCACTGATGTCAATATTTGGATGTCAGTTTAATAGTTTTAATTGTTGGATATTCCCATCAAGTGTCGTTGTTATTGTTGTGTACTTCCAAGTAGGTTCTGATTTATGGCAACCCTAAGACATATCTATCATGATGTTTTCTTGACAAAAAAATCAGAGCTGGTTCATAGTCCATATGTAGAAAGGATCTTGTAGCACCTTTAGAAAGTAAGAAGTTGGCAGTGTGAGCTTTTGTAGACCTCAGTCTACTTCCTCAGAATGTCTACTGAAGTTTACAAAAGCTTATGCTGCCAACTTCTTACTTTATTTCAATTAGTCTTAAAGGTGCCACAAGATCTTTCTATATACAGATTGTACAGACTGACACGGCTATATCTTTGAATTCATAGTTTTAGATCAACACTCAAACCACTGCATTCTGGCTCTTACCTAGACATCTTATATTTTCTGTGTTCATTGCCTGTCCCTTTTCTTGGATGTCCAGGCTGTATTTCTACATGCTCAAGTGAGGTTTTAAGTTACTGCAGTGTCTTAGAAATTTTGAGATTGAAGGAACATTTCATTTCAGGGAGCAGAATGCCCTCATTTTGCCTTCCTCTGTAACTAAACCCCTGTTAAGAGTTACAGCTATACCACCAAAGGAATTAACCTGTCCCTGATGAAGTAATGCAAATAATGTAACCTTCATTATTACAAAGGAATTAATTAAAAGAAATACATTATTTGTAATGTGTTATTTCTGAGCTCTAGGCAAGCGAGTAGGATGCTCCACCTAGGACTTCTTCCTAAAAACTGATTTTGGTCAGAATAAAGAATATTGGGCTAGACAAATAAGTAGTGGGACTTGGTATCATAATCATTCATATGTTTCCCCAGAGAAAATAAATGCAAAGCATTAGCATTAAGACTAAAATTGTTATTTGATTAAATGGCAGGACTAATCAAATAAAAATTGGTTTACAGGTCAGAAGATTTTTTAAAAATATATTGATAAAGATAGCATTTATTAAAACAGTTTCCCAGCCTCCTGAAGGAGGTTTTAAGAATAGCTGAGGTCCAGGCTATCGAGAGGACCATGTCTCCCTGTATGAACCTGTTTGGATCCTGAGATCTCCAGGAGATCTCCTTTTCTGCACTGCAGAAATAATGCTTTTTGACACCACTTTAACTGCCATGGCTCAATGCTATAGAATTCTGGGATTTGCAATTTTGTGAGATATTTAGGTTTCTGTGGTGCCACAACAAACTACAAATCCCAGGATTCCATAACATTGAGCCATGACAGATAAAGCAGTGCTAAATTGCATCAGTTGTGCACTGCAGATGCAACTTTAGTCTCACTATAGTTGGTGGGGGTGTGATATAGGGCCTTCTTGGTGGCTGCCCCTAGACTCTAGAACTCCCTTATGAGAGAGGCCAAAATGCCCCCCTCCTTGCTGTCCTTCCATCTGCAGGCAAAGACCTTTCTATTCCAACAAGTTTTTAAAACATTCACTTTTTGTATGTTTTTAGTTGTATTTCTTTACATTGTAAGCTGCTTTGAGTCCCAGTTTTGGGGGGGAAAGGTTGCAAACTCTACTACTACTGTTACTACTACAATGAGTAGAAAATGTCTCCATTCTGGTTCCACTGCAAAAACCATTTTGCCAGTGAACAGCCCCACCAGATGCTGGCCATATTGTGTAGTGTACTCTGTTTCTTCCACATCAGAAATACATAAATGGCAACTCACCAGGGCCACAAACACTGTTGCAACTTTGGCATTTCTAGGCTCCTGGGCGGAGAACTCATCCTAACTTCACTTCTCAGAATGGCGATGTTTGCAAAACCTTAATTCAGATGGAGCTGAAGCATATATAGCTGAAGAAAGGGTACAATTATGCAAAGTGGCTCTGGTTTAGCAATGGCAACCAGAGAGCCAACTGCTGGGCTATTGATTGCTTGACCTGTATGAAATGAAATGGATGGTCTCAGCTGGGTCCAGACAGACAAATGAATTAAACCTTCCTCCACATAGCCAAAGAGTGACATTAATGAATATTACCACTACTGCTAAGGTTTTCTCCTGTCTTCTGGAATGGAATTATTTGACATAAGAGGGTCAAATGGACATCACAAGCAGAGACCCCTTGAAACCGGCACCTCCTACCCACCTGCTAGTCTCGCCTGTTTCTGCTGCATGTTTATATGCGTACAGTTCATACCTAACCAAAAATGAAATGGAGATCACTGGCCTTGAAAAGTAGCAGTAGCCCACAAGAGATTTAAAAAACGCCAGTGGTGTAGTGAGGAGAGGACCTTGGGACTGAAGACCAGGACCCACCTGTACTGTCTATCTGTGTTTTGTTTATTTGTTGTTTTAATTGGTTTTAAATTTATGGATAGTTTGATGATATTTTTAACTTTTGCACTTGGTATTATGCAAATTAAACATCCAAAATCATACCAAGCATATCAAGCCACACAGAAAATGTAGAAAACATACAATACATATAGAAATCACCACTTATTAGGAGCCCATACTGAGATGTCTTTCCATTAAAAATCTCCCTTTCTTGTTCTAATACTCATCAGACACCTATCTTAACTCCTTGTATCTTTTATATTTCCTCTCCAATTCTTTCTTTCTTTATTCTTAAACATTTCCCGACTCATCATCTTATTTATTATTTCTTTATTCTTAAACATTTTCCAACGCATCATCTTATTTACTTACTTTATTGTTGTCATGTGCCTTCAAGTCATTTCCGGCATATGGCGACCCTAAGGCAAACTTATCATGGGGTTTTCTTGACAAGAGCTGTTCAAAGGTTTGCCATTGCCTTCTGAGGCTGAGAGCATGTGACTTATCCAAGGTCACCCAGGAGGTTTCATGGCCAAGCTGGGAATCGAACCCTGGTCTCCAGAGTCATAGTCCAACACTCAAACTACTATGCCACACTGACTCTTACACATACCTTCATTACACATAATTCTACCTTCTGAAGACATACTTATACATTCATTCTGAGTTCACATATAGAGGTTTACAACTCTGGAGTCCAGGGTTCGAATCCCTGCTTGACCATGAAAATACATTGGGTCACCTTGGGGAAATCACAGGCTCTCAGCCTCAGAGGCAGCAAAGGCAAACACCTCTCTGAACAAATCTTGTCAAGAAAACCCTGTAATGGGGCTATAGTTTAGTATCATAGGGGGTGAAGTCCAGAAATCTTTGATGGGCCACAGATTTCTTGCCTCTGTTTTAAAGACATCTAGGCATGTGGTTATATCACATTCTGATGATAGTGAATCCTACTCATTAAGTGAGTGGTATGTTTTTAAGTTTTTCCCTAAGGCATCTGTTGAATCTCAACAGAAAGGATAAAAAATTCTAACAGGGAGGCAGGTTTCCCAGACCAACACATCTGGATTATGGATCCAGCTAGACTACAATTTCTATCACCTCTGACCACAATCCACCAGTGTTGATTTGGAAAACCTGCCTGCCTTTTGGTGTCTGGGGCCGATGGGAATTGCAGTCCAAGAATGTTGCACAATGCTGTTCCAGTCTTTGAGTTCTGCTCCCCAAAGCATTTGCCAGCTGTACTATAGTAAGAACCTGAGCCATGGAGAAGTAACATAAGCAAGGCAATCTGCTGCCAAGTATAATCAAAGGCAGGGACTGGAGCCAGGTCCATTTGAGAAAGTCTGGAAGAAGAATACAGGAAAAATGCACTTCCATGAAGGATTAAAGGGGAGGCTTCCATATCTGATGTTGGTTTCTATTTTAAGTCCGAAAGAGTGGTTTAAAGCTCTTAACACTCACATTTAAACTTTTTATTTAGCCACAGTAGTAAGATGCACATTTTGGGGTGATACTTGCACATCAAGGGAGTAGATATAGGAGGGAATAAGGTCACTGCTCCCCCAACTGAAATTTTCCTTCACTCCCCAAATTTCAAGAATTGTGGTAACTCAAAACATCAGTTGAACATCTAGAGAGACAGCTGAGGATTTCAAAGAAAAAGGGCAGCAAAAGATGTACCAAGGGAATGCAAACATGCTAAATAGAATAGTTCTAGGTGTGAGAGATTTTCATTGCCTCACTCTCTTCAGTGCTAGAAATGTGGGGACTGCAGGAAAATGTCATTTGGAGGAAGGTAATTCTTATTTGGGAGGTAATGCCTTAATTTTGCCCCCTCCCCACCAAAAGCTACATCCTTGATTGGAAATTCTCTGTTCAGTGATCAAAGCTCATTCACTCCCAAACACTTATATATGTCTAACTACCTTTAATGGAGCG
>CM034706.1:13368564-13392661 GCA_020142125.1 Phrynosoma platyrhinos
CCCCCCCCCTTGTCAAAAAGATGGTGTGTGTATGTATATGTGGATGTGGATGGGTATGTGTGTGAGAGAGAAACCCCCCATAGAAAGGAACCTGGGAAGTCCAGCCAGAGGTTCAGAGTAGTATGTGTGTGTATAATGGGTACGTGTATGTGTATCTATGAGAGAGAGTGCACATATACACCCCAGAAAGGAGCCTGGGAAGTCCATCCAGAGGTTCAGAGGAGTGTGTGTATGTAGTGGGTACCTGTATGTGTATCAATGATAGAGAGTGCACATATACACCCCAGAAAGGACCCTGGGAAGCCCAGCCAGAGGTTCAAAGGAGTGTGTGTAGTGTGTAAATGTATGTATATGTATGAGAGAGAGAATACACACACACCCAGAAAGGAGCCAGAGAGGTTCAGCTAAAGGTTCAAAGTTGTGTGTGTGTGTGTGTGTGTGTATGTAGTATATGTATGAGAGAGAGAAAGTATACACACATACACATGGAAAGAAGCCTAGGAAGTCAAGCCAGAGGTTCATACTGTGTGTGTGTGTGGTATGGAAGGGATGAGTTCTTCACACACACCCTTTTTCTTTTCTGCTAAGGAGATCATGAAAGATCTACTAGTCAAGAGGTTTTGCTTTCTAAGAAGATAGAAAAGAGAAGGAAGGGGGTGGGAGATAGGGATTCTGCAGAAAGGGAAGGATCTGAGGGACTGAAGGACACACCCTCTTATTTTTAAAGGGAGGGGACATTTGGAGGGACTGCTGAAACAGCCACTAGGTACAGTAAGGGAGGCAGTTAGTTTGAGAGCCCCCTCCCCCCAATTTCTTAGAGAATAGGTTTGGGGATAGTAGGGATTTAGTCCACGGAGTATGTCCTGCACCCCCTTCCCATAAGGAAAAGCACCCCTACAAATCATCTGAGAATGAGTCAGCTAGATAATCTGTTCTATTAAATGTGGAATATGGAGTGGAGTCTAGAATGGGAAGGCATAGAGGAAGAAAGTGGCTGTTTTTATTTAAGAAGGGCATCCAGGAGAGACAAGGTCTGGGTTCGGGAGAGAGAATTTCCCCTTTGTAATCTTGTTCAGTGAACCACTGAAGTGGAGGAGCACCCAGCCATTGTATACTTCTTCCTGTGAAAGAAGAGCAGGGGATTCAGTGTTGGTGGGGCAGAGACAGCACAGAAGAAAGACATCTCCCTGCTTCCATCCTCAGATGGAGGAAGTTGTATTCTGAAGGGCATCTTCATTTTCCTCTGTTGCCAACTGGGTGCCAGGGCTTGCAGGAAAGAAAAATCCAGCTGCCACTCCTTCCTCAGTTTAAGCTTCTAAATGCCCTACCTTGTTTTTAATGTCCCCTCTCTCCTCTTTTTTTCCTTCTCTGCAATCATCTGTCTCTGTCGGGCAGGATCATGCCGGACCAGATCACTGTTTCGGAGTTTATTGCTGAGACCACAGAGGATTACAATTCCCCTACCACTTCCAGCTTTACCACCCGTCTACAAAACTGCAGGAATACAGTCACACTTCTAGAAGAGGTAAATAAACATTTCTCATGTGTTTGTTTCCCTTATGTGTTTGTGGATACATGGGGGAACCAGCTCATATATTCAATACTGTCATTCTTTCATAATAATTTTAGGATTTATATTCTTTGATCGTGACCAGACTCTCTTGTGGTGTCTCTGAATTTCAAGGGTTTTGGTGATAAATAGGGTTGGATGCTTTCAGTTCAGTTTTCTATTATTCCATGTCCCTTTCATGATGCCAACAGTGTTGGTAAAAACAGGCTTATTTGGTGATTATACAAAGCAGATAACTATATAGAAAGGAGTCTGCTGTGTTTGTCAGGTGAAACAATCAGTAACGAATGCTAAGGACCAACTATAGAGGAAATTTCTGTTGGGAAGTTTCGGTAAAGGGAGAGATGTGTGGTTGGCAGATGATGAAAAATGATGCAGTGACATTGGGTGCTTTATGGTAGCATTGATCTCCTTAGCCCAGTTCTTTTTTCATTTTGAAGATCAGCAACTGGATATCACTTGTAGTTTAAATTTGGATATAGATATGCACGGTTGTTAATATCTGCAACATATATATGAAATTGAATGGATTGTTATTTAAAATTCTGAGCTGTTTGGAGCTGTGTGTGTCATAAATGGAAAAAGGTTTACAGAAAAGATCACAGTAAGGTTAAAAGGAACTAAGCCTGATTTTTTTCTGTCAGGTTCTGCTTTCATGGCTTCTTTAACAGTGCCACATCTGATGCAATGTGCTTTATAACAGTGTACATAATTAATTTTATTTTTCAAAGGCTTTGGACACATTATTACGGATATAATATTTTTTTGGTCTTGATGTTGCTGATGTGGTAGAATGAAATTGTACTGCTCATGCTCTTGCCGTGGGGAACATAAAATCACTTTATGAAATACTATGTAGCATTACTTGTTAAAAGCAATCTTGTATATTAATAACTATAGAGGTACTAAGTAATTAGAGAATAGCACTGGAGGATTAGATGAGTGCTATGTGAATATCTTGTTGCTTTCTTTTAGTGTAAATTCAGGTTTGTGCTTTGCTACTGTACTTGAAAATCAGGAACGAAATTGGGAGGGCATGTGTATTACTTGACACAGTAGTACCCAGTTGCAGATCTAGAACTGGTTTTCTTCATTAAAGGACTGGCAAAAGTTTAGCTAAAAATAAGTCCAGAGTTTTGCTTAAAGCCTAATGTGAAAGTTGCTTAAAGCCTAATGTGAAGTTCTCCCTCGTGCTTTCAGATCCAAGCAAGAAGGGGGCAGGGAATTCAGCATATGTACAACATGGAAATCAGGAGGATTAGCTAGGGCCTGGATGAAAAAGCAGTATACATTTGACAGCTCAGGGTTCTTCTGAGCAAATACTCCAGTCTAAACAATCTCAGCAAAAAACATATTGCCATTCTTTTGACAGTATTAAATGTACGTGTAATGCTGAAATGCTAGTGGTGGAACTACTGAAAATGTAACATTTTGGTAAAGCAAAAGTTCTCAATAACTGATTATTTTTATAGTGGTCTTTTGATTTTTTTGTGTTAACCTGTGTTCAGTCTTAGTTTTTCAAAGGTTGATGTATTGAGCAGAAAAATTATATCACTAAACTTTATTAGTGTTTTCCAACCCTCTTCCTACCAAACAAGGTAGTGTATTGCCCCAGAATCATGTTTGTTATATAATTCCCATAGCATTAGACCAAAAGGTAGGCATTTTATGATGTTACCATTTTGAGAGTTTCAAATGTCTTCAAGTTTCAGCCTCTTCAGTGTTTACTTCCTTTAAATTACATTTAAAAACCCATTTTGAATAAAAATTATCACAACAAATATATTCAATTTTGCTATCTTACCCCACTCAGTGTATCATATTGAGACAAAAAATGGCCTGTGTGCCATTTTTGTAGTTGAAACTCTTTGTAAGTGTGCTGATGACTGATTAGATGAGTCTGGTTAATGTTCTGGTTTTTGAAATTTCTTTGGATTACAAAATACCTGTATTTCTATATACATGTATAATGAGATGTCTTGGACATGGGGCCCAAGTCTAAACGCAACATTTCGTTATGCTTCATATACATCTTATACACATAGCCTGAAGGTAATTTTAAATAACTATGTGCATGAAAAAAAGTTCATGTACATTGGACCATCAGAAAGCAAATCTTAGCCACCCCTGAAAAAAGTTTGGGGTTTTGGAATATTTTGGCATTCCAGATAAGGGAGACTCAACCAGTGATGAAATAATGTAGACTTATAAATATTATTTTTACTATGTAGTTAGATGTTGAAATGTTCAGAACAAATAGGTAAGAAGTTAATGTTAATTTTGTGCAAAAATACATATGAAAGTGTTCAGAATCTTTTCTCTACAGCAGGACTACATTATTGGGGGATCAACTCATTTTTGTTCCATGTGCTTCCTAAAAACAAACATGTTTAATAGTATTCTTCAGTTAGTAATTGGCTCATTGTTTTGTTTCTCAGTAAGATTTTAAGAAAACATAAATAATATTTTCACATTTCTTTATCCCTGCCAATAAAACATCAGTAATAAACATCACACCATAACAAATGGAATGGATTCATGAAGGAGGTGATGGAATTCATTTACTTTATTGATCATAGTTTCCTCTTCTTTTTTCAGATAGCAAGCCAAACTGCTGATCGTCCAGCTTTTAAATTTACTCATTACTTAGTATAATGTTAAGTGCTGCATCTTGCTTTGCTGTAAAAAAGAAAATCTTTGGCATGGCCTTTTGAAGATTACATTGAATGAAAAAGTTGAGGCAGATATTTATACCAAATGCAGTAGATAAAATTTTTCCCCTCTGGCAAGTTTTTAGAGGGCCTGTTAATGCAGTAGCTAGCATCTTTTCCAGAAGAGAAGAGGTCAAGAGAGCCTGAAGAGGTCTTGTACTGCTAACTGAAGGAATACTAGATGATGTGTATGTGTGTAGTTAATTCATTGTTTTTATATAGTAGAAAGGATATAGCAGGCATATGGTTTAGAAAGAGGTAAAACTAGTAACATCTTGGTTCTTTCTTTCTTGCTCTATCAGTGATAACCTATGAAATATGTTAATGAACTGAATTCTTAATAGCATACTCAATTCAAAGTAAATTTAAAATAATGAGAAACAAACTACTAATTCTTTTCCTATATAACTTGGTAATTTTGAACAACAATCCACCAAACAGTGATACCTTTATTGGCCAATTAAAATGCACAATATACTTGTTGCAAGCTTTCAAAGCTCCACTGGCTTCTTTACCAGACAAGATGTTACAAAACAAATAGGAGAAAAAATTGGAGATGTTAGTCAGATGCCTGCATTTTGATGTTTCTGCCCTTAGTTAAGATGGTAAGTAGAGGGTATCTTGTCCTGCTTGTTTCCTGATTGTGAGATACCACATTGTAGCTACAACAGGGGAACCCTGAAGATTGAGCCAGTGGATTGGGACCTCCAACCAAGGTAAAACAATTTTTTTCTTCTTAAATTTGAACTGGATTGGCATGTTTTACCTCAACAACTATTACCTCAACACCTACCAAAATGTTCCTGATGCAAAAACATGAAAACTCCTTGGGGAATCCATTGTCCTCTGCCTACAAAGAGACCTGTGACCTCATAGGAATGGAGGCATATTGGATTGCAGGAGAGGGGTCCTTGTTGAGATGCTAATGGACTTTAAATTTCCTGGGCTTTGCAAATTTCCCAGTAGTCACATGGCCAGAAGGAGGAGGGGCCAGTCTGCAAAAGATACCTTCCACTTAAAATCTTAACTAAGGAGAGAAACATCAAAATGCAGGCATCTGACTAATATCTCCAATTGTTTTTCTCCTGTTTGGTTTATAGCATCTTGCCTGATGAAGAAGCCAGTGGAGCTTCGAAAGCTTGCAACAAGTATATTGTGCATTTTGGTTGATCAATAAAGGTATCACTCTTTGGTGGATTTTTGTTTGAATTTGCTAAATGGCCAAGACAGGTACCCCTGCATGTTTGGTAAGTTTGGTTTTTGGCTTATCAAAAATGAGCTTGAATATCATGTAGTTGCCACAGTTAGTTTTCAGTAGCAGTAATTAAGGTATGAATGACAGGGGGATGATCTGTTCTGTTGAAATTTTGCCTCATTAGATGATCCTATCATTTTGAAATAGTTGTTGTACTGTTTGCACAAATGACAGTTCTGTTGACAGGAGAGTGAAGGTTTGAGAGAAGTGTATACCAGAAGTCTGGCATTTCTCTGGTAGGAGTTTGTATACATTTTCCCCAAGGTTTACTCTTTAGTTAATAGTGGCAGGACAAACTAAGCAACTGCTAGTATAGATATGCAATGGATTGCTTGAGGATTGCAAATGTTGCAGGCTGATTTCTAGGGTGTCCCTCTGTCTCAGCTACAGTTTGTGTCCTTTTCTTGATATTCAAGCACAGTGGGTTTTTCTATTTCATCTGTAATAACTGAGAGTTCATTATTAATTAAATGAAACTGCAGAGGATAAGGCATGTTTAATTGTCAATAGACAAGTTGAAGTACTGCTTTTTAATAAAGAAAAATTCTTGCACTTCATTTTGGAATAAGTCCTCTAGGAATCCTTTTATAGCAAACAAAAAGAATTATAGTTTTAAAATGCCCTTTTTATAAAGTAAATAGATATGAATATAGTGGGTGAAACATAAATATTTGTCATTCTTTTGTGCCTTCCCGTCAACTGATCAGTGCATATTAAGGTCATAATAGTGACCCTAGCATGGGGTTCTCTTAGCAAGATTTATTCAGTAGAGGTTTTCCATTGCCTTCCATTAAGGCTGAGAGAGTGACCCTAGCCCTAGATCACTCAGTAGGTTTCTGTTGCTGAGTGGGAATTTGAAACCTGGTTTCTGGGAATCCTAATCCAATACTCAAACCACTGTGCCATACAATCTCAATACCTTAATATGCACTGATTAAAGAACACTATGGCTTTATCCACACTGCAGAAATAATCAATTTTGACACCACTTTAATTGCCATAGTTCAATACTATGGAATTCTGGGAATTGTAGTTTTGTGAGGCATTTAGCTATCTCTGTCAGAGATTTCACCACTTGTCCAAAATTCTTCTAGCCCTTTTAATGAGTTGCGAAGGCCAAGGGTCTAGGAGACATGCAGTAGCTCTTACTTATCCAAGGATCCTGTCCACTTGTGTGCTATTCCAATACCACATGCTTTTACATTAAATATACTTAATTTTAAAAGTTCCTAGAGTTTGTTGGGGAGCACAGCCTCATGAAGACCAAGGAGCTATCATATCAAGTCTTGGATGAAGTTGTACAGAAGCACCATATAACCTCCGCCTCCACAAACTATGAATGTCCTGATAAGCATTGATAAACCCTTTCTTACAAAATGGACATCAGACATGATTTCAGGAGAGTGAGTCTGTAAAATAATAATTTTGATTGTGCTGCAAAT
Source organism: Phrynosoma platyrhinos (assembly GCA_020142125.1). Taxonomy (NCBI): domain Eukaryota; kingdom Metazoa; phylum Chordata; class Lepidosauria; order Squamata; family Phrynosomatidae; genus Phrynosoma; species Phrynosoma platyrhinos. The sequence continues at coordinate 13,375,543 of CM034706.1, forward strand.
GTTGACCATATTAATAATCTCTAGTATTATATGGGAATATTGGATACTCTCAAAACTTGTAGCCTATGTTTATCCCTGATTAAACCACCCTTACTTTATTTCTAAGTAGATATAGATGTGCTGGATTTTGAAATGTATTGCTTTTCACTGTTTCTTCTGAGTATAAAAAACATGGGAAGAAGTTGTTCTAGGAATGCTTTGTTGGCATGTCTTTTCTGTGCAGTGTTTGATTTATTTTTTCACTAAAGTACATGAGATGGCAAAAAAATCTGTCCTAGGATTTTTTGCACGCCTATTTTACTTAGAAATGAGCTCTTTGAGCAGCTGGTGCTTTTGAGACAGATTAGAGCTTTATTATGGATAATTTTTTGAATTAAAACATGTTTCTGTGTTGTACTTTGGCACAGCAAGTCTAGGCATACTGTTATGAATTTCTCTTATTAATCTAAATGCTTTCTTTGTTCTCTTATGTATTATTTATTTTCAGTGTTGTCTTAGGCTGCTTAGGTGTGCTGCCACAGGCAAGCAACTCGTATTCAGATGTTTGTATTTAGGTAACCATATTTTTTAAAGTAACCATTTTTAAGTGTCTGTAAAATGGAAAGTAAAAAACTTATTCTTCAAAAGAGAGCTGTAGCAGTAACAGTAATAATTTTTTTAAAATACCAGCATTCCAAATCCTGACCTCATACCTTAAAGAGTGCATTTTCTTGTATATTTCTTTCTGGTTACTCAGAAAGACTGAGACCCTGGTCTGTATTTCTGTCTTGGCTGAATTTCTGCTGTTGTCAGTTTCAGAAAGAAAGTGAAAATTTGACTTTAAAAATTGGTACATTGATCCTGATTTTGAATACTTGCTACTGCTGTTTCTTTTTTTTTTCTTTTTTTTACATCTGTCCTAGGATTTTGTTCATTGCAGTTGTTGTGGGTTTTTTTATTGTTTTAATTATGTGGATTGTTAGCTGCTTTGAGTTATAGTATTTATAAAGATAAGCTGGTGTTTTGTTTTTTTAAAGCCAAACTTCATAATTTGGCTTTTATTAGAGAATATTTCCACTGCTACCTAGAATGACAGACAAGGGAAATAGTTTTAATTTTTTTTTAAAAAAGAAAAAAGAGCTTATGTCATGTAGTTAACAACACTTCAGTATGTTCTATTTATGGTTAACTATTTTTGCTTTTTGTGGTTTACCTCATGTCAGCAGAAAAATGAGAGACTTGAGAAAGAAGGGAAGAATCGGGAATGTTTAACTGTTTATGTTGTCTTGAGAATTCACTGAAAATTTAATTCCAAAAAACTCTTCCATTAATGATCTAGATGTCTGTATATTCCATATTCTAAACCGTGACATCCTGTGCAAGTACAGTAATAGAATCCAATCTTGGTTTCTGTAATTGCTGAAATGAATAATTTGTATGCAGGTAGCCAGTTCTCTTGAATTTCATAGCAATACATAGTATATACCAAAATATCAGTCCCAATGCAATGCATTATTTCATGGAACAGCACCATTGAAGTGCTTCAGCACGAATTAATCTTATATATAAATGCTGTCTGTGGTATAATTATCAACACTACCATATCCATGTATTATAAATACTAGAACTGAGTGTAAAGTAAGGATTTGAGCATAGTGCTTCATGTACATGAAGAGCCAGTGTGGTATAGTGGTTTGAGTATTGGACTATGACTCTGGAAACCAGGGTTCAATTCCCAGCTTGCCCATGAAACCCACTGGGTGACCTTGGGCAAGTCATATGCTCTCAGCCTCAGGGGAAGGAAATGACAAGTCTTCTCTGAACAACTCTTGCAAAAAAAGTCCCATTATAGGTTTGTCTTAGGGTCACCATAAGTCAGAAATGACTTGAAGGAACAAACCTCATGCATATTTACTTAAGCTGACTGTTGTTGTTTTTTATTTAATGACAAATTTGAGGTGATTTTAAAGGGTTCTGTCATTATTGACCATTAGTAGACATTTTGAAGGAAAGCAGAATAAATTTAATGTGACAAATGAAATTTCTCTGTGGGTTTCCACACATTGTTGGCAGACCCAGAATGTTTACAGAGAAGACAGACAATGGATTAATGGGTACAGTAATTGCTAAAAGTGATTGGTCTTCAGATATTTAGATGCTGGATGCCACTGTCTAACTAGAAAAAGTCTATATAAAAATGACATAATTATTCATAAAGTTCAAAGGGGCCCTATGGGAATCAGGTCCAGCCCCTACTCAATGGAGGATCTCCAGCTCAAGCATCCCCACCAGACAGCTGTCCAACCTCTTTTTGAAGACATCTATAGAAGGAGACCCCATCAGTACTCTAGACAATTGGTTCCATGCTCATTGTCAAGAAATTCCTTCTAATGTTCAGTTGAAATTTTCCCTTCTATAACTTAAAACCATTAGAACCATTAGATGTAGTTCTACCTTCTGAAACATCAGAGAACAAGCACTACCCCCTCTTCTCTCTGGCAGCCCTTGAGGTATTTAAAGAGTGCAATCATGTCACCTCTCAGTCTTCTCTTCACCAAGCTGCTCCAACCTCTGATCATCTTCATTGCTCTTCTCTGTCATCTTATATAAACTAATAGATAAATAAATTTAATAGAGAACTTCAGATGTTATATATAGGGATTACATGATGATCTTAAAATAGAAAATCCAGTAAGGAACAGCACAGAGTAGGTGTGTGTTATGTGATTGCTCCTGTTTGCTCTTTTGAGGAATCAGCTTAAGCTTACATTTGCTTTGAGATTTTAGGTATGTGTTATATGATTGCTACTGTTTGCTCTTTTGGGGAATCATCTTAAGCTTAAATTTGCTTTGAGATTTGTATTTTAAAAGAATCTTATGTTTGAGCGTTGGACTACAACTCTGGATGCCAGGGTTCAAATCCTGGCTTGGCAATGTGAACTCATGGGAAGTTAAATGGGTCACACTATCTCACCCTCAGAGAATGGCAGTGGTAACCCTCCCCCCTGAAGAAAGTTGCCTAAAAAATCCCATAATAGGTTCTCCTTAGGGTCATAAGTCAAAAACAACTTAAGGCACACAACAACACTTCACAGACGTCTGGCTCCATTATTGCAAGAGATATTGGTTACATATTTCCAATTTTCTGTGCATGTTCAATAGCTGTACAAATTGAAATTCCATGTGGAACTTGTAGATATCTGTAGACATGACTTCTGTGTGTGAATTCATAGTGCTTATTGTTGTTGTGTCTCCTGCAAATTGAGATATTCTATACATAAGCTGAAGAAGAAAGCAAAAACTATCATTATACCAAAATATGACCTGAATAACATTTCAGATGAATTCAAGGACAATGTAAAGCAGATTTGAACTATTGAGTATAATCCACCAGGAACCTGAAGAACTGTGGACAGAAGTCAAAGACATAATTAAGGACAAATGCAAGAAAATACTAACAGTGGCCAAAAAGAAAGGGTAAGAAACAACAGATGACAAATGAAATACTTTATGCATTAAAAGAAGGAAAGCAAAAGCAAAGGGATATAGGAACAAAGCCAGAAGTATGAACACAACTGTCCAGCATCTGACACGCAGGGATAAGGAGAAATACTACAGTGACTAATGCAGAGAAATAGAAGTCAAGAAAAAGGGAAGAATGAGAGACCTCTATCAAAAAATCTGAGAAATTAAAGCCAAGTTTAAACCAAGGGCAGGGATGCTCTATGGAGGAAAAAAAAACATAATATAGAAACAAGAAGAAATAAAAAGACGCTGGAGGCAATGCACAGAAGTTTTACAAAAGAGATAAGGGAATAAATGATACTTGGAATGAGGAGCCATATGAAGATGAACCCCAAATTCTAAGAAGTGAAGTGGAATTTGCAATAAAGGAAATGGGAAAAAATAAATCACCGGGAACAGATGATATCCCAATTGAATTGTTACAGTGCCTACAGCCAGACGCAACTTTAGTGCTAACTGAAATATGCCAACAAATACGGAAAACAAAGCGGTGTCCAACAGACTAGAAATGCTTGATATACATACTTATCCACAAGAAAGGAGATACAAAAGACTGCAGCAACTATAGGACAAGAGCACTAATCTCACATGCAAGCAAAATAATGCTCAAAATTCTGCAGCATAGACTCCAACCATACATGGAGAGAGAAATTCCAGAGGTGCAAGCCGGATTCAGACAAGGAAGGGGCACTAGGGCCCACATTGCAAACATATGGTGGCTAATGGAGCACACCAAAGTATTCCACAAAAGAATTAGCATGTGTTTCGTAGACTACAGCAAAGCATTTGATTGTATAGTTCACGGAAAATTATGGAATGCACTCAAAGACATGGAGGCGCCACTACATCTGATAGTCCTGATGAGGAATCTGTACCAAGGACAAGAGGCCACCGTCAGAACAGAATTCGGGAAAACAGAGTGGTTCCCAATAGGCAAAGGGGTCAGGCAAGGCTGCATCCTATCACCTTACTTTAACTTATATGCTGAAAACATCATAAGAAAAGCAGAATTCGAATCAGAAAAAGGATGAAGCAACATTAGCAACAACTACGTAACAAGATACATAGACGACACCATAATATTAGCAGAAGATGTTTAGGAATTGGAACAGTTAATAAGAAAGTCAAAGGTGGAAGTGCAAAGGCAGGTCTGATGCTGAACATAAAGAAAACAAATATAATGACCACAGAAGAAATACACAAATTCAATCTAGACAATGAGGAAATTGAAATAAAGAATTCCCATATTTAGGATCAAACATTGACCAGAATGTTCTGCAGTCAAGAAATATGTTTTGCAGTCAAGAAATATGTTTTGCAGTCAAGAAATAAGGAGAAGGCTAGGAAAGAGCAGCTATGAAAGAACTGGAAAAGATACTGAAGAGCAAAGACATACAACTGAGCACTAAAGTGAGAATTGTTCAGGCTGTTGTATCCCCAATTACCATGTATGGATGCAAGAACTGGATAGTGAAGGAAGCAGATAGAAAGAAAATCAACTCATTTGAAATGTGGTGCTGGAGAAGAATACTTAGGATACCATGGATAGCCAAGAAGACAAACAAATGGGTTCTTGAACAGATCAGACCAGGGCTTTCCTTGGAAGCAAAGATGATCAAGTTGAGACTATCGTACTTTGGCCACATAATGAGAACGCACGGATTACTAGAAAAAACAATAATGCTAGGAAAGGTAGAGGGTAGAAGAAAGAGAGGAAGACCACAAGCCAGATGGATAGACTTGATCAGGGGAGTTATGAGCAAGGGCTTGCAGGATTTGGGCAAGGCAGTAGAAGATAGGGATTCTTGGAGATGTCTCATCTACAGGGTCGCCATGAATTGGAACCAACTCAAGGGCAGCTTACAACAAACTGTGAAATAAAGACAACCCTTAAAGAATGTTTATATGGCTTTTCAGTAGGAGATTTTAAGGAGCTTTGGATTGATTTGTAAATAATATCCTGACCATGTGGGTGCTCACCTAAAAACATTCCTGTGATATATGACCCAAACAGTTTGAGACTGCTATAGGGAATAAAAACCACCTAGTTATATTTTAAAAAGAAGGGGGGAAAAGAAATGTCATAATGACACGCAGTGACTGTTCTATAAATGAATTTTAGAAATGTATTCAGTTATGATTGTTGCTGATCATACCTTTGGGTTTTTTTCAACCACAGTTGAATTAGACTGAAGAGAGAGTTCATTTTGAAGGTCTGTAGATCTAGAATGGGTATAAAAGTACTATCTGGAAGAAAAAAAACACACCCACTCTGAAGCCTCGGTTTTTGTGTGTTTGAACTCTGGAAGAATGGCTTGAGGTAACAGAACCACAAAGAAACAAAGTAGCATAAGAATTTCCTAATTACAGGTTTTAATATATTCCTAGCAATGGGCATTCTTTGTGCCACTGTTTGTGGTCAAATGTTAAAAAAAAATGTTTGAAGTTTGTTCGTGCTCACAATTGTTAGTCTAAACCAGGGGTAGGCAACCTTTTTGAGCCAGGGGCCGGGTTGCTGTCCCTCAGACAATTGGGGGGTTGAAACTCCATAAATAAATAAATAAATAAATAAATAAATAAATAAATTTTTAAAAATTAAAAAAATATGCATGCACATGGCAAAACCCCTGTGGAGATTTTGCCAAGAAAACCCCAAGAACAAGTAATAACAACAATAATCAATATCATCATGGTGGGCGGAGGCAGGGGGCAGCGGCAGGACCAGCTTGGGGCCAGTCCAAAGGCCTTGGGGGGCCGCATCCGGCCCCCGGGCCTTAGGTTGCCTACCCCTGGTCTAAACAGTCAGATACTGTTGGGGCAGAAAAAACATTTTTCTTCAAAATGAGAGTGAAGCAGGGACAGTGTGCCAGCACTTTAAAAAGAAACTTCACAATACGGGCAAAAACAGATGGAGAGGAATATTGCTAAGTCACGCTATATTTATAATTAAGTCTCAGAGGGTGCTTGGATTTGCATTTCTCAACTGTATGCATAGCTATATGTTAAGTAATCTGTTTCAGTTCTGATCCCACTGAAATAAAAACCTAAACAAACTTTTTGCAAACAACACTTATTTCCAGACAAATCTGGGATTTCACTTTCCTCTTGAATCTCAGTGTCTGCAGCTTCCAACACTTGGAATTCTTCAGCACAGGTTCCTGTGCTAAGTCTGCACTATTATGTACAGTTACCTGTAATTCCATTCTGACTAAATTTCCATTGGGTCAGGCTACATAGCTGCATACAGTCTATAGAGCTTTGAAGATGAATAACAGAGGGTCCATTGTCCATGGCGTGTGCACTTGTTTCCTCTTGTCTCCCTGTTGCTTCTGTTGAGTCCTTGGAAGTAATACATTACTTTAGGGGGTAATTTTATTTTAAAAAGCAGCATAATGACTAATGTTATTATGTTATTTGTGCAGTGTGCTAACATTTATCAATTTAAAACATTGTTGGGGGATCATTTGAGGGAATTTTTGACCACTTTCTGTATTTTTGTGTAATTTAAAATGAAGAAACCACATTGTCATTTATAATTACTAAAGCAACTAACTGATTTTTCAAGAAGGTAACATTAATATGGCTGCTTTTGTCATCACATTTCCACTTTGTTCTTCTGACCAAACAAATACTCTAAAAATATAAACATTTTCTTTACAAGAAAGTGCTACAATGAATATATACCACAAGAGGAATGATGTGTGCTTCATACAACTTTCAGCTAAGTGGAAACAAACACAGACACATAATTTATTTTTTGGCTTCAGTGTTTGTCTAGGACACTATCAAAATCTTTAGGGATTGTGCAAGTCTTTATTCCTATAGACTGGTGTGAAGCTCTGTATTCTGTCCCATAATCATGATTAAGGTTATGTGAGTAAGGATCATGAACTTGTTCAGACACTTCCGTTTTAAGTGTGAATTGCTTTCATCTTTCCTGTTACTCCATTTAATAGTTAAAGGCTATGTCGTGTAGTCATGATTTATGCTAGCCATTTATATCAGTCATTATGCAAAATTAGGGGTTTTCAAATAAAACTTAGTTGGAAAGGCAAAGTTTTTTTTTAATATATATTCTATTTTGTGTATTAGTCTTTGATTTGTTCCAGATTTAATGCTGAACCATAATGTTGTTTGCCTGAAGATAATACAGTCGTCCTTTCCAGTTCGCAGGGTATCCGTTCTGGATACCCCCACCCCACCCGCAAATTGGAAAAACTGCAAATATTGGAGCCTCACTGTTTTTAATGGCTGTGTGGTCCCACATGTGCACCATGGGCGCGTGCACCATTTTGTCCCTTCTGGCTTCCTGCCCATGGAAATTCAAAACACTGAACAGGAAGTCAAGTGAGTCCAGAGGGACGACTGTACTGCTTTCTTCCTCTCCCAGTATGGCTGTGAGGGGAGAGCAAAAACATCTGCTAAGTTAACACAACTATCATAGTTTATGTTGACTTTATTGGGATTAATTGAAAATTGAAAGAGATGGTTCTGATCTCATTGTTCCTGCACTGGAAAAAGAGCTAAGAGCAGGCTTATGTATGTAATTAGTAATATTAACACAAGCCCGTCTTATAAAATATTTTCAGTTTTATAATTGCAAAATACTGCTTAAAGCTATATTCTGAAACAACTTTGTTATTAACTATTTGTATTGATAATCTAATTTCGGGATTTAAATGAGTGTAAATGTTGGTAATATTGCTGATGAATTAGACTGGATTACTAACCAAACAGCACTCATAGAATATCATAATGGGGTGACCTTAGGCAAGTCACACTGAGAGGAAGGCAAAGGCAAAACACCTCTAAGTAAATCTTACCAAGAAAACCCCATGATAGATTTGCCTTAGTGTCTTCATGTGTCAGAAATGACTTGAAGGCACATAACAACAGTTTCTGATGCACACCATTTCCCACATTTTGAGTATGAGAATGCAGTCTTCAAGTCTGTCTGGCGATTTGTTCTTGCACCATTTTGCCAAAGTAATGTAGAATCTGTTCTGTCTTGCAGCTTGCTTGGCTGGGAATTCTCCAATCCTGTATTAAATGAAAGAAATTAAATAATGTTTGAAAACATGGACGTCAGAAATTAAATGTACATGATCTAGCTTGTTCTTTCATTATATCCAAAGTATGCAAGCTAATGTCTGAAAAAGCTGAGAAGCTTGTTTCAATTCATGTACCTTCCTTTAAAAAAAAAAAAAAAAAATCCATAAAATTCAGAATCAAAGGAGAAGGATTCTTCATCTGCTGGTTTTGTTGATGACAGGCATTGAAGTTTTGCTAATTTTTTCAAAACATCATATTTGTTCAGATGAATTAGTATATAAATAAGGACCCTTATGGTTATCTGGATGGTTTGATTTTGTATATATACTAAGATTGCTGTTTGGTTAGTAATCTAGTCTAATTCATTAGCAATATTACCAACATTAACTTTTATTTTAATTGCAAAATTAAGGAAAATGTTGTTTCTTTGGGCTATTTTATGGTCTCCAGGATCCCACAATATTCTTAATGCAATTTTAAGAAGGCTTTTGAATTTTTTTAGATAAAAAGCCCCCCCCCCCCATCATAATGCAAACCTGTGGAGTTGTGGGGGGCAATTTCACCATGTTCAAGCCCTTTTAGGCTAAGATGAAGTAACCCATGATACTGACCTTGTTTCTTCTCTTAGAGGAAGAAAAATAATCTCCTGACTTATAATGGCCTGGAAGGCAAAACAGGGTGATTCGGGAGGGGGGTAGTTTTTGTTCTTGGGGTGGAGAAGAGGGGATATAGCCTCACTAAGGCCCCTCTGAAAATTGTCCATCCTTTCTGTACATGCTGACAAAGTAGCATGTCTTAATGGGATGTAGTACTAGGTAACTGGGATTTCATTCTTATTTTGTAAAAACAATTTTAAATGTTTTGTGGCTCTTTTAAGGCTAACATGTTTACTATGACCAAAACTAAATAGCGCCACTTAGAACAGATCCATTGAAATCAATAGCATTTACATAAGTGTCCATTGTCCAGGTTAGCTAGGTATAGATACAATTTTTGGGAGTGAGGAGGAGTGTTGAAAACAGTGAGTTAGTTAAAATGCAGATAGTACATAATATTTCATATTTTATTAACGGTATTTGTTCATAAAACTATTCTTAGTGATAATACAGGCATCTTTGCTTTGCCATGCTCTGCTGATTAAAACTTGTAGTGCAATGCATGTCTGTAGTCATGTACTATATGAAATAGTCTGAATTTTTGTTCAGCAGTTTTTTATAATAGTCTCTTTGATATTACTTTGTTCAAGGGGTTAGTGACATTGTGTAGGTCCAAGGTAAAAATTTCTTGGAGGCTGAAGTTTTCCCCCCACTGGTTGTCGTTGTTGTCATCATCATCATCATTATTATTATCTCTTACATGCCTCTCCCAATGGATTCAGGCAGGGAACAAAAACAGACCAATAAATGCATAACATCAATTAAAAACACATCAGTTTAAAAAAGCAAACAACACACATACATATTAAAACAATCTGTGCTTAAAATTCATCAGTTCAAATTTACAATTTAAAAATTATCTGCATAGACCTGCTGGTAGAAAACATGCCATTCCTGATGTAAGATGTGTTTCTTTATTCTTTTATGTACAGTCTGCCCTGCAAAGTGCAGTTGGGCTGTCAAGGCTGATTCCCAGTTTGGTCTGTGAAAGCAAAAGCTGTGGGTCTACAGAAACCTTTCCACCTTTTTGGTTCCTGGGAGTTGAAATTTAACTCCCCTATATACAGATCCTTTCTGCCCCATAGTTTTAAACTTGCAGCACTTCTGCAGCATGGCAATTAGATGCTGCATGCTGCAGGAGCGCAGAAGAGCAGCGTGGTGGTGGCGAGAAGGGCGGCTTTTTTCTGCTTCAAAAAGGAGCAGTATTTTGCTACTTCTTTTTGGGCTGGAAAAACACCAGATTGGAGTTCTAGCGTACAGTTGTTGTGGGCCCGATCCATCACTCAAAGGGGTGGCCAGAAACCGCTCCTTCGGGGCGGTCTGTTTCACCCCGAATTTGTTCTAAAACGTTTTGGCTGGATGCCTGAGCCTCAGAGCTCCATCAAACAGTGCCTTTTAATTAGTACAAAGTTGATGGTTTATTTTCTAGTTATGTAACTTGTGCTGCAGCAGCTTCCAATTTTATTTTAGCAAAGATCATAAACGTTCATGTGTCTGTGTATAAGTATTTTATATGATATATTAATTTCTAAAACATGCCAGGTAGTTGAACAGGTTTAAATGTCCAGACCTTACCGTACTAGCCAACCTCTAGATCTCTTTGCTCCTCACCCTTGTCCTCTGGTTTAATTATTTGTTTATTTATTTCTGTGTCATTTTTCTCCCAGAAAGGGACAAGGCAGCTCAGAGATAGGCAAGGGGTATTATATAGGCAGGGAAATTGGGAGAGAGAGGCAGATTTTGAGGAGGGGGACAGTGTTTGAACAATGCCCAAAGTAGCAGAAAGCTCTCTTGCTGTTCTTGAAAGCTGCCCCTGAATCAAAGAATCTCTCATCAGTGGACACAGCTGAGTGAAACACTATAAAGAATTTTAAATGTTACACTTTTAATCATAATGCATACCTAGGAATTTAGGAATGCAGCCTTTTCTTCATGTTCCTATAACTGCTTTTTTTAGCAATTGTATTTTGTTTGTTAGCAGATGGTAAATGTTTAAACAAATGAATGTTTCTCTGCTGTAAAAATAATTTACATAGATATGCCTAGTCTCTTGCAAATGAGCAACAAAGCGCCAAGGATTTCAGCCCTGTGCTAAAAACACTATGTGCTAGAATTCAGGCTGACATCTAAATCTGAGGATTGTACTCTGACCTTCATGTTAAGTATTTCTTCAAGGCATAATTTATTACTACAATAGGTGGAAGAATGTTTCTCATGTTTGAAAGGGATGACAAAAGAAAACAACTTAAAGTTTTCATTGTCAACACAAAATATTTTGTGTTTGTGCCCTCCATCTGGAAATATCTGGCATATGCCACATAATCCAGAGCAAAAATCTCTACAACAAACACCTGCTCAGTTGAGTCTTCCAGAAGGCATGTACTAAAAACTGGTTGCCTCTGTACAGGTTTACTTTCTAGGTCAGGGGTAGGCAACCTTTCCCCTTTAAGGGCCAAGGGACTTCAGCTCCCAGAATCCCAGAAGCTATTGGCCAACATGGGACTATTGGCCAACATGGCTGAGGCTTCTGGGAGCTGAAGTCCCTCAGCCCTTAAAGGGGAAAGGTTGCCTACCCCTGTTCTAGGTGATAACAGTAGCATCAAATTTCTGACAGTGAACTAGCCATTCAACAGAGAAAAAGCATTTCAGAACACAGTGTATAATCACCTATGATCTGTCTTGTGAATATTCTTTCTAAGCAGGAAGGCAAATGTGATAATGGGAATGTGTATAGATTTAAAAATGGTTGTTGGAGAAGCTGGGATGGAAAAGAGAAGACATGGTGCAGAGGGAAACAAAAAATGAGCTAAAAATTATAGAAACAAGAAGTTATAAGAAATGTGTGAATCACAGTATTGTCCTTTGGCTCACATCTGGATTATAGTGACACTTGAATATATAGTGATAATGAATTTTAGCAGCCCTTTGGAGTGCTATGAGGGGGTATCATAAAGTAGTAATTATCACCCAGAAGTTATTATGGTATATTGATGAAATTTTGTCAGTGTCATCATCACCAAGTGACATTTTCATTTTCCAAAAATGAAAAATTCATTGTTGGGTCGCTGATTTGACAACACAGATGATGTCATTTATGAAGTGGAAGCGTGGTTTAATGTGCAATCTGCAGACTTCTACAGTAGCAGTATTCAAAGAGTCAAGAAATGCTGGGGGAAATGTTTAAATCAAATTGGTGACTACGTAGAGATAAGTTAATAACTACAAATCAAAACAAACTTTCTGTCATATTTTTAAAGGTGATAATTAAAACTTTACGATACCCCCTCGTATGGTTGTTGTTTTAGTTCACGGATATAATTTGTAATTCTATTTTTTTCTTCAAGTATTACTTAATCTTTGTGCATTCACTTGTTTCTTATATAGTGGTGGGGGGAATCTTGCTAAATTTCCTTTGTAAATTTTGATTTTTATTTAAATTTATCTATTCTTTGATTATTTAAAAAAATGTTTTCTGTTAATGAGCTGATGTTAAGTGGATTTGTAATTGGTTGACTGACCAAAACCAAAAGGTACTCACAATTGGCTCCTTTTCATCTTGGAGAGTAGGATCCAGGGTTCTGGGTCCAGTACTATTCAGCATCTGTATAAATGAATGACTTGCATGATGGAGTAGAGGGCATGCTTATCAAATTTGTAGATGATATCACATTAGGAGGGGTAGTCAATAACCCAGAGGATAGGATCTTAATTCAGACTGAAGAACTGGGCCAAAGCTAACAAAATGAACTTCAGCAGGGAGAAATGTAAGGTACTACATTTACAGAGAAAAAGACTGATATCTAGCTTGACAAGAGTAAATGTGAAAGGGATCTAGGAGTGTTAGTAGACCACAAGTTGAACATGAGTCTACACTATGATGTGGAAAACAAAAAGTCCAATGTGATTCTAGACTGCATCAATAAGAGTAGTGTCTAGAGTGAGGGAAGTAATAGTATTACTCCATTCTGCTTTGGTCAGACCCCACCTTGAAGGCTGTGTCCAGTTCTAGGTACCATAATTTTATCATGATATTGACAAGCCAGAATGTGTCCAGAAGAGCATAACCAAAATGGTGAAAGGTCTGGAATTCATATCCTATAACCATGATGTCAAACCCTCTCTGGCACACAAAGCCATTTCTAAGGGCATGAGGAGAGATGGGAGGGCAGAGGAAAAGGAGAACAGACATGAGCCTGTTCCTCCTTTCTCCCTGCTCTCTTGGGTCTAGCTGTCTCTGGAGAAATCCCGTCCCTGGAAGTCCTGCTCCCCCAGAAGGCAGAAGTCTCACCCCTGGCACTGGGTAACACCCGGTGCGAGGGACACTTTTGAGTTTGGGCACTCAGGCTCTAAAAGGTTCTCCATCACTGCCCTATAAGGTGAGTTGGGGAACTGGATATGTTTATCCTGGAGAAGAGAAGGTTAAGAGGTGACATGATAGCTCTGTTTAAATACTTGAAAGAATGTCATATTGAAGATGGAACAAGAATTTTTTTTCTGTTAGCTTCCAAGACTAGGATGCAGAGCAGTGGATTCAAAGGAGATTCCATCTAAACCAGGGGTCGGCAACCTATGGCCCGCGGGCAGCACCCGGCCCGCCGCCCACTGCCGACTGCCCCCCCGCCGCACACTCCCGGCAACGTGCTGCTGCACACGTTGCGGCCACCATTTTGTTTGCCAAAATGGCAGCCGCGACTCGTTTGTGCATGCGCAGTACTCCTGTGAATGCACAAACGAGTCGCGGCTGCCATTCCCCCCCCCCCTGCCCAGTGGAAGACCTGGGGACCAGCGACCGGCCCCAGGTCTGAAATTCTTGCCAACCCCTGGTCTTGACCCTCTGAACATCATTCTACTTGTGAAGTGTGGTGGATGTAGCATTATTTTGTGAGAATGCTTTTTCTTGGCAGGGGCTGGTTAACTGGAGATTAGTGAGGAGCAAGATGTATGGAAGCAAACACAGAGCAAGTTTGTTAAAAAAAATGACAACACTCTGTTTTATGTTTTTCAAGGAATCCTTGTATCAGTCCAAGATTGATTTTCTAGCATGAGTTTGCTATATACACTGAATTAATAGTGGGGTTGCTTAAAAATAAGATCCTGAATGTCTTGAAGATTCAGTTAAACCCAAGCCCCAATCCAATCAAGAATCTATGGCAAGATGTTGCTGTTCACCAATGTCCCCATACAACTTGACAGAACTGGAGCAGTTTTATCAGGAGTGGTCAAAAATTGCAGGATCCACATGTAGAAAGCTGATGGAGATGTACACAAGACATCTCTGGGGATGGAAAGAATATTGGAAAATATTAAGATGGCCAAAAAAAGTTTCTTGGGAAACTCTGATGAAAGAATCCTGGACTGGGAAGAATCTTTGCAGTTCGGAACTTGCAAAGTTTGCATGTGTTTTTGCTCAGAAAACAATGATTTCTGTGCAATTTTGAAGAGAATAAGTCTTGAAGTGTGAATAGTCCTCGAAAATTGTGCAGTTCTTGAAGACTTTATTGCAGCAAGAAGGATTTTTTCTCATATCACTTGTAGATTCCATTGAAGACAAAATTAGTGAAGAATTACATCCTTAGAGGACTTATATCTATAATAGTTGAGAATTGTGCTTCTGTGAAATATTAATTCAGGACAATGAATAATGATGAAAAATTATGCAACCAAAAGGTGTCATTTATTTAACATTTGTTTGACGGGGGGTGGAGCGCTTTGCATCTTCACAGTTAAGAGTTCATATGCATGTTCTTAAAGATTCCCTCTTTAATTCATTAAGTTGTTATTTCACTAGTTCTTTCCATTGGTACATCTCATCTCAATAGATTTCCTGATTAACACTGATAATCAGTTGATCAATTTTAGGAAGTTAGAATTTAGAAGTTAGAATTTGTTAAAATGAATGAAATCTTCCTCTTTCAGATTCAGATCCCATAAAAGAGGAAGGTTTAAAGAGGGAAAGGATTAGGATTGCAGGAAATACATTGCATAGCTGTCTTACTATGCAACTGAAGAATAGCTGGGAAGCGACTGAAGAGTTGAGATGGAAAATTGAAGCAGAATGTAAAGAAATTTAAAAAACAAAATAAAAAATAGTCCTGCCATGGAATAAAACAGGAAAGGGTGGGGAACTGATTTCTTTGCTTAGCTGTCAGGCAGCTATGGTCCTTGTAGTATATCAGGCCCATTCAACCAGAAAGACTAGTGCTGTATTCCTCCACATTGGCCAGTGTTTCTTGTTAGGATGCTTGGTGGGGAGGCATTGTGATTGTCTTCCATTTTCCTCTGTTGATTTTATTCTGGTTTCCAGTGCATATTATTGTATAATATACAAATCTTGTATATTTGGAGTGAGCCACAGTGCTTCATAATGCTTTGGTGTATTTACTGTTGGTCTCACAGTACTGGGCATTTGGAGAATTAACTGTAAAATTTTACTTAATCCCCAATTTCCTCCGTTCTTGATTTTTCTCTGCTGTCTGCCACTCTGTTGTATTTTCCACGCATGTCCTGATTCAGTCCCACTGGAAATAGATTGTGGTGTGGCAGTGTTCAAACAGGGCTGTGATGTCCTATGGAAATTGGTCCTCTGCCCATAATAGACACCATGACACTCATCCGACAAATTTTTCCAGAGGACATCACAGCCCTATTTGAACATTGTTTCACCACACGCTATTTCCAGTGGAACAATGGGTTCTATGAGCAGAGAGGTGGGGTAGCAATGGGAAGCCCTCTAAGCCCTGTGATAGCAAACTTTTACATGGAACACTTTAAAAAGCAAGCCCAGGAAACGGCACCGAAAAAGCCCAGAACTTGGTTCCGATATGTGGATGACACTTTCACTATTTGGAGCCATGGAGAAGAAGATCTGGCTGTGTTCCTGAACTACCTGAACAACGTCCAGCCTAACATCCAATTCACTATGGAAAAAGAAAAGGAAGTAACACTGCCATTCCTGGATGTCCTAGTCATCCGCAAACCAAACCAACGTCTGGGTCACACAGTATACAGAAAACCTACACATACAGAGAGGTACCTGCACAAAAACTTCAGCCATCACCCAGGACAAAAAAGAAGCACAATAAAAACACTGATAGACAAGACAAAACGCATCTGTGAACCCCACTTCTTGGAAGAGGAATTGAAGCACCTAGACTGGGCTCTACAGGCAAATGGTTACTCCAGCTCAGACATCAGAAGGGCTGCCAGACCTGGAAAAACTCAGAGGAGTGAAGAGAAGCAACCACCCAAAGGGAAGGTATTTTTACCATACATCACAGGAGTCACAGACAGAATAGGGAAAGTGGTGAGGAAACACAACCTCTAAATGGTTTACAAACCGACCAAGAAAATCCAACAAATGCTGCTCTCAGTGAAGGACAGGAGATACCCTCTCACAGTCACAGGAGTTTACCACATACCATGCAGCTGCAGACAAGTCTACTTAGGGACACCAAACACAGTGTCCAAACACGAGTCAAGGAACATGAGAGACACTGCAAACTGGGTCAGCCAGAAAAATCAGCACTAGCAGAACACATTATAAACCATCCTGGGCATAAAATGCTGTTTGAAAACACTGAAATTCTGGACCATGCCAACAACTATCAGGTTAGAATGCACAGGGAAATCACCGAAATCCACAAACACTTGGACAACTTCAACAGGAGAGAAGAAACCCTTAAAGTAAATAAAATTTGGCTACCAGTCCTGCAAAATAGAAAAAAAATCAGCACTCAGCAAATGCAAATGAGGAACCGGCCAGGGGCTTTCCCAGCAGACAATGATCACCAATTAGCAGACACTAATCCTCTTTTGCATATCCTCCCACTCTGAAGCCCTGCCATCAACAACAAAACAATACACAGTTTACATGGGAATCTCTTCCCTACCAAGGGTCTCACAGTATA
>CM034706.1:13419337-13433681 GCA_020142125.1 Phrynosoma platyrhinos
GATGTGAGAGTTGGACAGTCAAGAAAGAAGATAGGAGGAAAATCAATTAATTTGAGATAATGTGGTGCTGGATCAAACATTGATAGAAATGGGGACTGCAGTCAGGAAATCAGAAGACTATGAATGGGGAGGGTGGCAGTTAAAGAACTAGAAAAGATTCTAAAATGCAAAGACATACAATTCAGCACCAAAATCAGAATCTTACAAGCCATCGTATTCCCTATTACCATGGATAGATGTGAGAGCTGGACAGTCAAGAAAGAAGATAGGAGGAAAATCAATGCATTTGAGATGTGGTGCTGGAGAAGAGTGCTGAGGATTCCATGGACAGCCGAAAGGGTTCTAGAGCATATCAAGCCAGAAACCTCCCTGAAGCCAAGATGACAAAACTGAGGACACACCATGAGAAGGAATGATTCACTGGAAAAAAAACAATAATGTTGGGAAAGGTGGAGGGAAGGAGAAAGAGAGGAAGGCTGCATGCTAGATGAATGGATTCTGTTAAGGAGGCCACAGGTATGACTTTGTAGGAACTAAGCAGAACAGTGGAGGACAGGGTTTCTTGGAGATATCTCATCCATAGGGTCGCCATGGGTTGAGATCGACTCAAGGGTAGTTAATAACAACAAGAAAAAAAGGCCTGTGCCCATTGATGTTACAACTGGGCTCAGATGCCTAAAGGTAAAGTTTGACAAGGTTGTCAAGTCGTTTCTGGCCATAGGGGCGGTGGACATCTCCGTTACTAAACCAAAGAGCCAGCGTTGTCAGAGACTACTCTGTGATCCTGTGGCCAACATGATTGCACAGAACACTGTTTATCTTCCCACTGAAGTGGTACCTGTTTATCTACTTGCATTTTGCATGCTTTTGAACTGCTAGGTTGTCAGAAGCTGGGACTAGTGACGGGAGCTCACCCCATCATGCAGCACCCAGGCTTTGAACTGCCAACCTGCTGATCTTGCAATCAGCGTCTTAGCTACTTGAGCCCTGCATCCCATCTCAGATGCCTAGAGCACAGCAAATCTAGGCACACTTCACAAAAACAATGACAGTATGAGGAGCATATGTATAATACACGTTTAGATGAAGTTTGTAAGGCAGCAATTCATCACCATTTATAAAGCACAACAAATGTATGCTTAAAGTTATATTGAGGCTTCATATTTAACAAGTATAGTATTCATGTACTCAATGTAGAGACTTATTTTAATATATTCCTCTCAATTTTTTTCCTTGGATATTTTTCAAGAGTACAGCCTTCTCAAAACTTACAATAAAAGATACAATCAGGACTTGTTCCAGGAAACTTATAAATCTCCTGTTACAACAGCCTCATTGTGTATCAGTCTGCATGGCTCAGCTTCTAGGTTACATGAATTAGTATATCTCCACAGATGAGCTTGTCCAGATTTTAAGATCTATAGGAAAGTTCCTTCTCTTTGTCCCTCCACATTCATATGTACATTTGTCATAAATGTAAGAAAGCACCTTGGTGGATGCACCTTTCCCAGGATGGTTAAGATAGTTCCCTTACTACTGTCCTAGTAACATACAAAGAACTTTTCCTCAGGCATTTAGACACCTTAAGCAACTAAGTATGCCAGTTTTAAAGTATGTTAATATTTTTATTAAGGTGGTGCTTATAAATGTTTTAATTTTAAAATTAAAATGTAATTTGATATTAATAATTTTATTGTGTTTTGCTGAGATGTTTTAATATGTGGTAAATTGCCTTGTCTGCCTTGAGGGAAAGGTAGAGTGTAATGCAATGCAATGTCATATCATATCATATCTTCATAGTCAGGTAATATAGGTATATAGTTGGCCCTGCACATTTGTGGGTTTGACATTTGCAGATTTGATTATCCATGGATTATTTGCTGCTGCCTCCACTGCTGCCCTATGCCATTTTTAACAGGAACTGCAAACCTCACAAGAGTGCAAACATGTTGCAATGCTTGTAAACCCCTATCAATGGCAAAGGATAGCAGCAGAGACAGTGACAAGTCCCACCAGCTGCCCACATCTGCCTTGTGAAGGAGCCCAGTCACCTCGAAGGCATCCACAGTGACTTGAATATGTGGATTGTATTTTTTTTGCGTGTTAATTGTGGTTGGGAGGGGGCTAATGGGTTTTCCCCACTTTCACTGAGGTCCAGTGCCACTAACCCCAGTGAATGTGAAGGGCTGACTGTGTTCATATAACCTAATATGTTTTCTTTGATATCTGGTGACCCCTGTTACTACAGTACATTATTTAATACCATAACTATGTGAAATACTGTGTGGAAGTGATTTCTCATTGTCAAAGGATGTAGTTTGGGGTGGTCAAAAGATGGATTTCATTTCTTGCTTTTTGTGTTTGCACTTTGCAGTCTTAAGGTCATATCCTCACTTTGTTCAAGGCACAACCACTCCTATTGTTACCCATGTCACTGACCACAAAGAGCAAACTTTTGCCACATTCTATAATGGATTTGGCCAAAGAAGGATGTTTACATTTTTAAAAAAATTATGGCACCAAAATATGGGGTTTCATGTGCCTTTGTACATTTTAACTCTATAAATAAGCAGTGACATTTAGTCTACTAACACTGAACCACTACATTGTTACAAGAGATTCCTGTGGTAGTGTTGCAGCTTTTTTTTAAAACTAAATTTGTATTACTAAGCCATTCCTCAGATTCTTGTTCTGAATTTAACCCATTAAGTTCCAGTCTTCATTTCAAGACCTGGGAAATGTCTTGCTTATTAACAGTATTTCAATCTTATTTCAGACAATACAAATCTAATGCTTAAAAATAAAAAAGCAAAAGGGTGGATAGAAATGTGCTCTTCTGAGAAAAAAAGCATTTTGCCGATATCAGTATAATTTCTCCTTCCTATAAATGAACACTAATTGTGTACTTTTCTTTTCAGAACATGTCCAGAATGAAGAAAACTATGCACAAGTACTTGATAAATTTGGAAGTAACTTCTTAAGTAGAGATAATCCAGATCTTGGCACTGCTTTTGTAAAATTTTCCACACTGACTAAGGAATTGTCAACGCTGCTAAAAAATCTGGTAAGGAATTTAGAATCTTCTGCTTTTTCAGAATGCTCACGTTTTAAACAAGTATTATTTTTGTAATAATTTGTTGTTCGTGTACTGATCCATATATGTCACCCCACTGCAAAAAAGCATTTCTAATTTTTTACAAGGGGTTTCAGGTGCCATATCAGATTTATTGGACACCAGCATTATATTTTTAGGTATAAGATGCTAAATCCAGCTGCAAGTCCTAGCTAGAGTTAGACCTATAGAAACAATTTTTGAATTGCAAGTCAGCATTTATGTAAATTGTATCAATTGGGTCAAGTCTAGCTGAGACTGATAGTTGAGTCTTGACCTCTAGGGTAAATTAGCTTTTATTAATCACAACTATCGAATTAATTTCAGTCATTGTATAGAGACACCAGAAAGTAGTAGATGATTTTGCAGCACATTTTATTAGATATACTGGGAAATACAGAACTTGGCTTTTACACTGTACTCTCAAGGTGGCTCAGTGGTTAAGACGCTGACTTTGACAATCACAAGGTTGGCAGTTTGAGACCCAAGTGCCGCATGATGGAGTGAGCTCCCATCACTTGTCCCAGTTTCTGCCAACCTAGCAGTTCTAAAGGATGTAAAAGTGCAAGTAGATAAATAAATATCACTTTGGTGGGAAGGTAACAGCATCTGTGCAGTCCATGCAGTCATGCTGGCCACATGATTACAGAGTTGTCTTTGACAACACTGGCTCTTCAGCTTAGTAACGGAGATGAGCACCGCCCCCTAGAGTTGGACACGACTAGACAATCTTGTCAAGGAAAAATATTTACCTTTACCTCATCTATAAAATATCTGCTCTTCTTTGAAAGGACTGTTTTAAAGTGGTGAAAGTTGTATCTACTAATTACTCCCAGAATGTAGAAACATCTGAAACAAGCTTACAGAGTGATAGTTTTCATACATAAAGATCTCTAAACAGTCACAAGCACCACATTCCCACATTATAAAATTCTACTCATCCTATTTCTTTCTTTGTCTCTCCTGTTGCACTGGCTTCCACATGAACAAAGTACCTCAACAAAAACAGGAAGAAAATATTGGGAAGTGTAGTTTTTTCCCCAATTTAAAAGGCCCAATATATTTCAAGCCATACACCTCTACTTTCAAGGTATCATCCTTTAACTTTGTCAATGGGAACTAAGTTGTCTGCTTTCCCCCACAAGAAAAAAAGAAAAGCTCGACAAAGGAAAATATCTTTCAAAATGATTGATTTTTTTTGGAAAAAAAGTTGAAAAAGCTTTAGACTATTATATAGAATAAAAAAAACATTTTAAAGCACTCTTGTGGAAGTTTCCCTTTTTTTCATGCTGAGGCAGTTTTTGTGGTTCTAGTTAACTTTATTCTGGGCAAAACTCCAATCTTATATAAAGTCAAGTAAACTGATAATTTGGTGGGGATAATTTAAATTTCTCCCACAGGTGTGCATACCTCACAGATAGAAGCATGGCAAGAATAGATTTTGTAGCTCACCTTCATGATTTTAAATATTGAATAGCACTGTTTATTATTTTTAGCTCCAAGGTTTGAACCACAATGTTATATTCACGTTGGATTGCCTTTTAAAAGGAGATTTGAAAGAAGTCAAAGGGGTAAGTATTTGGCTTTGATAATTACAGAGTTATTGGCATGGTTTCATGGTTTTTTTTGCTGTTTTCCTGACAGTGTTCTAGTGATGACATTCTCAAGTCTGCATGAATTTCTATAGAATAACTGTTAAAGAATAATTGTAATTGCATGCATGCATGCTATGTTCTTTAAAGCTTGAGTTGTATGTGCCTTAAGATCCATGGGAAAGAAATACTTAAAAAGTTATAAAAAGGAAAGCTTTTCTCTTTTTTCTTTTCTTTCAAAAACGGCATTTATAATCTTGGAATGATATCTTATGTATACATTTTGACATATCAGTGTCATAAACATATTTTAAGTGCATTTTCTCTTTCCTAAGGATCTTAAAAAGCCTTTTGACAAAGCCTGGAAGGATTATGAGACCAAATTGTAAGTATTGTTCATTTTGCTGGGTAAACATTTATACAGCATTAAACGTGAATGATTTGCTGTCTTTCCACCTTTGAGCTTTACTGGGAATGTCTGTCACTTATTTAAGTGTTGATAGATGATTCATAATTGATTAGCATGCATATGATGAAAGTATAGATCAGGCATATTTGGGAAACTACTCCTGTTGACAGAGAAACACTGTTTGCTTTATGTAGTTTGTTTCTCTTTAAGTAAATATATATGTACCATGATTATTTCATAAACTATTATGAGAAATTTTCACATATACTAAAATTCTCTTGCTGGCCTTGGCACACTCATTACTTTATCAGTCAAATATTGTTAACTATCCACCTCTTTGGCAGTGATAACATATTTTAAGAATGACACGGGCATAACTACTCCAAGTGTCTGTGGAATTACACACCACCTTGTTTTCCTCCATGTCATCTGCATCACTGTTCTGACTGGTGTGTTTGGGATTGAGATGGTATCTTCAGGCGTGCTTCTTAAGACTATGGCTGACCCTCAAACCAGCTTTGCTTCCCATCAGAGTGGGAAGGATCAGGGCCAGCTTATTCACAACACTGAACAACACTGAGTCTCCTTCAGAGGGGAGAGGGGCTTTCCCTGGCCTAGTGCATCAAAATTGCTTTGCTGTTCCTGGAGTAGATGAAAGTGTACCTTTTATTTAATCTTACAGCTCATTTATTAACAGGGGCAGGTATGATGGCGGCTTTCCCCTACCCTTACAGACTTTATAGGGGCAAGCATAGCAACATGATATAACTTCTACCAGTGGCTACCTTGTATAACTGCAGGCATCTCCAAATGAACACATTTAAAGCTCTGGTGGCGCAGTGGTTAAATGCCTGTACTGCAGCCACTCACTCATAAACCACAAGGTTGTGAGTTCAATACCAGCCAGGGCTGAGGCTCGACTCAGGCCTGCATCCTTCCGAGGTCACTAAAATGAGTACCCAGCTTGTTGGGGGGCAATCAGCTCACAGTTGTAAACCGCTTAGACACCCCATAGCGTGGTATGAAGCGGTATATAAATGAAGCAGCTTTGCTTTGCTATGCTTTAATGCCACCCAGGATTATTTGTCAAGTTAATGAGGATGAAGGAAGGAGCTCTGAATGGTATTCTCACCTCCTCCTTGAGGAATGTAGGGTTTTAAAATACTGTTTGTAATTGTTTTGTAAACAACACAGGCACTAGCAAGTTTGATATTTAGTATATCTGTTCTCCTAACACTGTGTTGTTGAATTCTTGACCACTTTTTGACCAAGGATTTTTTTTTTTTTTTGCATCAGAATTGGATAATACAAATGGTAGTAGTGTGTTGCTTAGTGTGGGTTCATAAATCTTTAGTGTGTTGCAGTTCTGCCCATGGTGTTTCCAGGTGTCCAACCTACTCATGTTGTTTCTGACTACAGGATATTATATATACACAGTGGGCAAAACATTAGTACTCTTGAAAATTCAAGAAAAAAGGAGACTGTGTTAAGGCTCCGTTTATTGAAACCTTACATATGATTGGGGAGGAGTGCTAAGCATGTTTGTTTGAATTTATATTGCACAAAACTGCATGCAGAAATTAACACTGGAATCAAGATCGCAAACCATTTTATAAATGTACATGAAACTATAGCTGCTTTCAAAATAGACTCCTTTTAGAAATAATGAATTCCTGGTATATGGCATTTGTGAAATTTCCCTAAAATCTTTATTAAATCTAATATTTTACTCTCACTGTTGCTATAATATCTTATGATACCACTCAGGGCTTTGTTCTCTGTGTTTTAGGTACTGTGGACATGTGCAATATCAAAAGCAGTCTACCTGCTTTCATCAAAGGCTACATCTAACATATGGGAAGACTGCAGACTTGAAAGGCAGCTAAGAAATAAATAATAGTAGAAAAGACAACAAATGGGAGCCAAAAATAAGAAAGAAAAGAGTAGCTTGGGGGCCATATCCCAATTCTCTTGTAGAGGATTCCTCCTAAGGATTATTCTCATAAAAACACATGTAGCATAGAAAAGGCATGAAACTATATTTTTAATGCAACGTAGGCATAGGTATGCTGAACCACCTTTGGTACACCCTTGTTTGACCTCCTAAATACCCAAATCTTTCCTCAGTTTATCCCCAGAACAGCTTGTAGAAAAATTGCAATGGAGGCATCTGATTGTGCCTAAGTCTATTTGGTACTGAAACCTGAACAATATTTATAAGAACTTGAGGCTTTTTTAAGTGAACAGAATTAGTTTGGATCTATGTTAGATGTGATTTTCCAACGTTTCACAAGTTTTCTCAATGTATGGTTTTACAATTACAGCACAAAAATTGAAAAGGAAAAAAGGGAACATGCGAAACAGCATGGGATGATACGGACAGAGATTACTGGAGCTGAGATAGCAGAAGAAATGGAAAAAGAAAGGCGTCTATTTCAACTCCAGATGTGTGAAGTAAGTATCAGTCTTAACTGTTAAAAATGCTTTGATTCATGTTTACATTGCAATGTTCTATAACCTGTAAAAGTTTTCTTGTGGGAAGTAGTATATTAGACTAACTGTATGGTATAATAATGACCCCCATCCCTTCAGTTGATTTATAAAGCCACATCTGTCACAGCTCAGAAGCACTTGTTACCTGAAACAATATTACCTATAACTAAATTATTTTTGCACTAATGAGGAGTGGAAGCAACATCCTCCTTCTAATAACTAGAATGTAAAAATTATGTGAGGGAAGAGGCTGACAGAATAGATAACATAGTGAACTATGGATTGCCAATTGCAATGAGTAACAGCAGAGAATATATATTAAAGGGTAAGCATCAAGTTTCTGCCATTTGTCTATCAGAAGTTAAGTTTCACATTCCACTTGGGGCATGTTCACATAATACTCAAATGTAGCTGGAGCTAATGAAATCTAGATTCAAACAAGAATGAAGTAGTCGGTGTGTCTGTGTTCATACATTTATTGTTAGCTGCCCTTGAGTTGGTTCCGGTTCATGGCGACCCTGTGGGTGAAACATCTCCAAGAATCCCTGTCTTCCACTGCCTTGCCCAAATCCTGCAAGCCCTTGCCCATAACTCCCCTGATCAAATCTATCCATCTGGTTTGTGGTCTTCCTCTCTTTTTTCTACCCTCTATTTTTCCTAGCATTATTGTTTTTTTTTTCTAGTGATCCATGCCTTCTCATTATGTGGCCAAAGTATGATAGTCTCAACTTGATCATCTTTGCTTCCAAGGAGAACCCTGTCTGATCTATTCAAGAACCCATTTGTTTGTCTTCTTTGCTGTCCACGGTGTCCTAAGTACTCTTCTCCAGCACCCCATTTCAAATGAGTTGATTTTTTTTCTGTCTCCTTCCTTCACTGTCCAGCTCTCACATCTGTACATGGTAATTGGGAATACAGTGGCCTGAATGATTTTGACTTTAGTGCTCAGTTGTATGTCTTTACTCTTCAGTATCTTTTCCAGTTCTTTCATAGCTGCTCTTCCCATTCCTAGTCTTCTTATTTCTTGACTGCAGTCTCCATTCTGGTCAGTGTTTTATCATAATATACATAACATTCATACAAAACAAACCTGAATCTTTCTGTGGAAGATTGTGGCAGCACTGACCATCTTGCAGAGCCTTAATGTGTGAGAATGTATACACTCACACATTAAGGCTCTGCAAGATGGTCAGTGCTGCCTTCAGGTCACCTGTTGACCTATGGCAACCCCATGAATTTCATAGGGTTTTCTTGGGCAAGGAATCATCAGAGTGGCCTTGCCAATTCCTTTCTCTGAAATGTAGCCCGGTGTTCATCGGCAGTCTCCTGTCCAAATAATGACCAGGACTGACCCTATTAAGCTTCCAAGATCAGACTGGATCTAGACCTTTTAGGTTGACTTCACTACTCAAGCAATTATGCCTTACGTAATTTTAAGTGAAATCAGTAAGTTGTCTCAGTGGGGCAGTGTTAATGTTGTCAGTTTTAAAGCAGCCATGTACCATTATTTCTAGAGACTTGTTAACAATCACCTTGACACAACTGAAACTTGTGGCTTCTTGTGCACTAATACCAAAATATTTAGCTTTACATACAAATATACCTGGTGTTTATTTCAGTGCAGCACTTCATAAAAATATCTCATTACCTCAATGTAATTAAGGCTATTCTGTCCCTAAAGTTTAAAAGGCAATTAGATGTATAGGAAAGATAAGTAATTGAACTGGAGCAGCAGGAAAGCAACAGCTTCACAAAATTTATTGGTAGTGAGCAGTTTATCACAGTGTTTGGTTTAATTGCTTTTAAGTAAATTTAAGATTACTGTTCCATATTAATCTATTCTGTATATGCAGAGATTTTAATCACTGTATTTGCTGAGTGCTTTTAGATGTCAGCTGCAAGGCAAGCTGAAAGATAATTGCTGAATTTGTTTAAAACAGATTAGAAATAGAACCTGCATTTGAACACAGCTGAGATAGTACAGTGTATAATTATTTTACTGAGTTTGGTTTTCCTTTTTACAGTATCTCATTAAGGTTAATGAAATTAAGACAAAAAAAGGTGTGGACCTTCTACAGAATCTTATTAAGTATTATCATGCACAGTGCAAGTAAGTATAATCCTTTAGCTATTTATCTTCCACTTGTCAATTGAGCATCTTTTTCTTGTCTTGGTGGTGTCATCTACTTTTATAGTAAGTGTGTAAAATTTTAGCTTATCTGTACTTCAGGTGTGGGCAAATGGCTCACAACAACAACAACAACAACAACAACAACAACAAATTATTTATAGCCCGCCCCTCTGCGGAGCAATCGAGGCGGGTTACAACATTTAAAATACACAAGTTAAAACATTTCATTCCTCATCCAACCCTCCCACCCCTTAAAACAGTATTAAGCCACTTATAAATTAAAACAACATGCTCCATGATAAAAACAAATTAAAACAGTAATACGATAATGAGCGGCAAGGGAAAGGGTGATGGAGTTGTCCCCTCAAGCCGGGAAATTATTCTGGGAAGACCTGCCGGAAGAGATCCGTCTTCACTGCTTTCTTAAAAGCAGCAAGAGTAGTAATATGACTACTCTCATAAAAGTCCCAGTGCAGTTTCCCAGATCCCTTTTTTTTTTTTTTAATTTGACAAACCTCCCTCCCCCACTCCCTCTAGAAACTGTGTTGGCGAATTTAACCAATTTTTACAACCTTTGCCCTGTTTTATGAGTAAGGTGTAGCCAAAATCAAGCTTGGAATGAGTGCTAAATGTGATGCTTGTAGCAAAGAGAACAAAGGAAAAGGAAGAAAGCCAGCTTTTATTTGGCTCATCTGTTCCTGCATACATTTCCATTTCTTCTCGTCCTGCTCCCATATCATATGTCTTAAACATCACTCCCCTGTGCTTAAACTCCTGAAAGACACTCTTGACTGAATATTCTAGGTATCTGGTTCTGTGCCACGGACTCTGCTGGAACATAGGTTCATTCAGTTGCTGCTGGAACACACAGTGGCCAGTTTTGAAGTACAAGTTATAAAAAACAAAACTAAAACAGTGATAGAACAATTATTAAAAGTTCATGTAGTGATAACTTGATTCAAGAGAAATTCTTAATAGATGAATTATTGAAATGTTAAAGTATTAACTTAAATGAAATATGAAGTTAAATGAAGAAATAGAAGTGACATGGGTGGTGAGAGAATCAAAACTGTAAAACACAAATTAAAAAAAGGAAATGTTAGCATCAAACTCAAATTGTGGTCCTTGAGCACTTGACCAATCTGAAAAGTGGTCCCCAGCTGAATTGCAGATGTCTACCCATATGCTCATCAAGAAATGAAACTCAAAATTTCTGTATAATCTTTGTTCATTCAAAAAGACATATGAAATAGATAGTACTTAGCATATGCTTTTGCTATGCAGAAGATCAAATTTGATGATTCTTTCAATTGTCATATACATTATTTTTAAATTTGCCCTGTCAGTAGGGGGAAAAAGATTGAAACAGATTTTTAGCCATTTCTAGGTATAGGCATTTAAAACAGTATAAAAGAGTTTGCTGAATGGGGTGTGTGTATATAAATTGCACTTTAGAATCAAATATTCATTAGAACCTGAATCTGATTTGTTATGAGGAGAAATGATCTGATGGGTTTTAGGTAATGTTTTGCCTTAAGAGTCTACCTAGGCCCTTGGACTCACAGCCCCCCCCCCCTTCCTTTCTAATGTGGTGAGGGAACAATGGAGCAGTGCCAGAATTCAGAAGCCTCTGGGTATGTCAGTTGAATGCTGATCTTTTAAAGTACTTAAAAGGTGGTGCTATGTGAACTTTTTCAACAAGATCTAATCTTTATTTGATTCCTACATGCTTATATTTGGCTTCTCCTGTCATTATTTTAAAGTACTGAGTACTGAGTTGAAGTTGACAGATAAAATCATCTCTGGATAAATTAATCTGTTAATTAGGTTAAAGATTTCAGATGGCATGCACATGTTTACTGTATGTTGTTTATTGAGGTGGGAGTTCAAAAAGAAATAGGAAGAAATAGGAAGATGCTATAAAATTCAAAGGCAAGGGTGATTTTAAAATTATAACATTTTCTGTTTTAGTTTCTTCCAAGATGGCTTGAAGACAGCAGATAAACTAAAACAATATATTGAGAAACTGGCTGCTGATTTATATAATGTAAGTTATTCATGAGATGAGATTATTATCTGTTTTGGTAACTTTCATCTAACTGTGCTTATTGAAGAACAACCATGCATTCTTCCCTAATCTGTTGTGCTTCAGATGTCCTGGACTAACTGCCAGAATGGCTGTAGGGGCCCACACGTGGCCCATACTTTTCTCACCCCTCTTCTAGAGCTTTATTACTGTTGTTATAAGTTGCTTATAACAATATATAAGCATTGCTGTGAATAGATCACCCCCATCACCACTACCATGTTCACGTACACTTCCTGCTTTTAAGGTTGAGCCATAGGACAGTTCTGCTGAAGGTGACTTTGAACAAACTTCCTGCTGCAACCTGCTTTGAACATTTATTTGAAAGGGCTAATATCCACTTGATTGTTGTTGTGGAGTCTAAAGATAATAATCTGTGCCCTGATTCTAGAATCTCTTTGTGGCATCCACATATCTTTAGCACTTTCTCTAAAGAGAGAGGAGGCAATTGTGGGAGACAGTTTTCTAAGTACCAAATCAGATTAATCAGGACAAAAAATCAGATTAATCAGGACAAAAAAAGTGAAGCAGTGATTTCCAATTTATTAGTTAATACTCTTGCAAGAAGGGGTGTCCTAGGTGAGTAGGCACACCCCCAAACCTGACAGCATGATTTTACTCCCTTTCCATGGCACTATTTTTCCACCCCCGTAACATTATTGGCTGATGTCATTTGACTATATAACAAATCACAAATGCCTAAAATAAATACATTATCTCCGCCCCTGTTTACATCTCCCCTCTGCTCAAATTCAGAAGCCCCTCACCCTTATTTTCAGATCTCCTTTTAGGGTATATCTTTGGCATGATTTTCAACAAATGCAAAACTTAAACAATTAACCCAACTGTGAACTGTGATTTCACCCCAAGCCTCATTATTAACTGTCCATCCTTCCTTTAATCTTTGCATTATCTTTCTTCTACCTCATTAACTACAAAAAGCTTCTCTGTCAAAAGATGACTGTGTCTACTTTATGAGTGTTCTGCCTGCCTTATGATGTTTGTGTGGAATTCAAAAGGTAACCTCCTTTTTCACCCAGAGGGGCCCTGGAGCCTAAAGCTCCTTACAGGGGGTGTGAGTGTGGTGTGTATTCCAAAAACCATTCCTGTCTTTTATTTTATGGGGCCTTATCCAAACTCTTCACTTTATTTTCACTAGCTTCACACAAATACATATACATTTTTATTTGTTATTAACTGACTTCGCATCGATCTTGACCCATGGCGACCCTATCGATGAGACCTCTCCAGGCACCCCTGTCCTCCACTGCTCTGTCCAGTTCCTGCAAACTCATGTTCATGGTCTCCTTAATAAAATCTATCTATCTAGCATGTGAATGTGTGTAAGTTATACATATACATACATATATCTATATATTTTTTGTGTGTGTTGAATCCAAATTGTCAATTCTATCAGCAATTATGTGTGCCCAGAAGCCAGTTTCCTTGGGCTGCCCACCCCCACCCCTGGCAACAAATCCAAATACCTTCATTATCCTCTCAGTTCTTCTCAAAATTGTGACTGGAAGTGATGTCACATCATTTTGGCAGGGACTGTGAAAAAACAGAGGTATTTGGAAGCAGTGGGGATTTTTCAAGTGCTTGGAGACGTTTTCTGTACAGTTTTAGGTGAAATTAATTACCCCACAATTGTTTTTTAAACCTTGAGGAGAATTGGGGGGCTGGTGGAGTTTCAGAAGCTACAGAAGTGGGGTCCAGAGACTGTATTTACCTAAGGTAAAAGAGAGAAATGCTTTATTCAGTTCTAAAACATTTAAACATTTTGGCAACTTCATGTTGATTAAAATAAGAAACATGAACCACACTTTTTAAAGCCAAAGTAATGGGAATGTTTTTATTCTAGATAAAGCAGACACAAGATGAAGAAAAGAAACAACTTACTGCACTTAGAGACTTAATAAAATCCTCATTACAGCTTGACCAGAAGGAGGTAAGAATCCCTAGCAAAATACATATAACAATTATGGACTGAATTCATTGTCCAACTGTATTTAATATGATAATGTATTTTAAATGTATTGTATGTATATCTAAGAACAGAATGTGTGTACTCTTGTCTTTGAACAGTTACAGTAGGGATTGACTAGTCTCATTTGCCACAAGAGTCTTCAAACTGCACAATACTTGATTTTGTTACTGTGAATTCTTGGCCATATGTATATGTAAATATGCATATGTACTATTGTACTCAAATGGCACAGCAATATTAGGAGCTTTTCTAAAACTGGCACACACACTATGGACTGCATATTATGCTTTGAAAGAATTGGGAATGAACACTAAGAGCTTGAAAAGTGCATATTTATATTTAACCATAAATGTTTTCAGATAGGAAAAAAAATATTGAATTTATGACCCCTAGCACAGGAATATTAACCTATTATGAGTGCTACTTAGCTTACCATGTGGAGAATTTGTGGCCCTGGGGTGGAGCACAGCAGAATGGAGTGTTTGAGGTCCCCTGATCATGGCAGCAAGTCAGTATATTCTTCTAGAAGCA
>CM034706.1:13433781-13447538 GCA_020142125.1 Phrynosoma platyrhinos
TCAGAGAAAAGCAAAAACAGAAGGAATCACCAGCTGTTCAGTTACAGTTTCTTTGCAATTCACAGGACAATGTCTTCCTTGGCATCTGTCAACTAATGCATAGTAGGGTTACACACAAAGGCCATGATAGTGATAATGAAGATTGGTAGCAGACTGAGTTGTTCTTAGAAGCCTTGTACCTTGTGTGGTACATAATGCATTTGGAAAAATAAAAATTCAAGCTGGGAGCAATCAATTAATGCCTCTTTTGAGAACCTAAATTATCTAAAGGAAATAACAGACGTGAAGAGAGGCAAATGAGCTGGGAAAACTGAAAAAAGCTAGCTAAGTGTTGGATGTATGAGTTCAAATTCTGAGAAAATCCCTTTGTATTCAAGAGGGTCCAGCCAGTGAGGGTATTGCCACTGGTCTATAACAGTGACACCATTTACTTAATATGCACTTCTTTGATCTGTAAGTGGCAAGCAAGTATACAACATTTTTGAATATCTCAGGCTTGTAGCTGAGCACTCAGTATGGTTAGGCAGCACCACTGGAATGGACACTTTTAAATGAAGTAGTGGTTGCTTCGTTGGGTATGAAACTCTACCTAAGAATACAAGTCAGCAAAGTAATGGCAATGAAGAAACCTCTGTGCCTGAAACCTTGGGGGTGTGTGTGTGTAGATACAGGAATGCATCACAAGGCATGAATAGCATGATAGGGGAATCCTGGGTGAGTCACAAGTCAATACAATGTGTGTTGGATATTGCAGTTAACTTCTTTATGATAGCATAACTTACAGGTAATTAGAAAGTTCATCCAAGCAATTTGGGTACACTTAGGATGACGTTAAAGACTAGAGTTGGTTGCTGAGGGAGCAAGGAGCTATACTAAGGGGTTGTGATGAAGTTTCAGTTGTGCACTATGAGAAGGTCAAGAACTCACCACGAGAAGGCTTCAGGTAGAAATCTAGTAAAAGAGGGCTTGAGTCTCACTCACTTCCCTCCACATTGCAATCCAGGTTAAAGTTTCCAGTCTGTGCATGCTGAGATTGGAGAAAAGGGGTACACATGTATATTGTCTTTGTCTCAGCACCTTATGGGGCTTTCAGGGCCAAGACACTTGACCATCCAGGTGTTTGCTACTTAAGCCATATAAAGCTGCAGCCACTTTTAACAATTTTAGGGCCTCTATAGACTGCCAGAAATAATGCAACTTGAGTCCACTTTAACTGCCCTGGCTCAGTGCTAGGGAATCATGGGAATTGTAGTTTTTTTGAGACATTGAGCCTTCTCTGTCAGAGCTGTGGTGCCACAATAAACTACAGTTCCCATGATTCCTTAGTACTGAGCCAGGACAGTTAAAGTGGACTCAAATTGTATTCTTTCTGGCAGTCTATAAAGGCCCTTAGTCTTTTACAAAAGACTTGCAAGGTACGTTTGTCTCCTTAGGCAAATGAATAGATGTAAATGTCTGCTTTATAGGTCTGATCATAACATTAAATGAAATGCTGTCATAAAAAGAAACCGCAAGGACAGGTTATATTTAGTCTTTGATTCTTGTTAAGCAACTGACTTGCCTTATGTAAAAGATAGCTTTAAAAACATGCAAAATGTATTGTACCAGATGGTCTGCTTAATAAACCATAAAAGTTATGCCTAAGTGAAAAGCTAGCAAATGCCCATCCTTTCTCATTCAGTTTTGTTTAACTATTTTATACAGCCTTTCAGATCTAACACAGCTCTCTTAAGGCAGTTCAGCATTATTTCAGAATAAAATGAAAAAAATGAATGAATACTCAAGTTCCTTTGTATATAATGGCATAGTAAAATGGTGTCCCTTGTATAAAATGGCAAAATCAAAGTTTACTTTTTGGATTTTATTATTTTTATTGTTTTAGATATTTTTCAAGCCGCGAATGATTGAATCTGTTCATGCAGAATCTGTGGATATAGAAGGGATATATACCATGGATATATACTGTGCAAGAATGCATTTGCTTTCTATTCTAGTCACCTTGCATTTTCAGTAACAGAATTTTATTCAATAGTAGAACCTCAAAATTTTCTGTTTTGTATCTTCTGTGTAAGAGGAGGAAAAATCATACAGATCTTCAGATGTTGCTGAACCGCAGTTCTCAGCGTCTGTATCAGATGGTGCTGCTGGGATCCACATTCTAGCAGTATTTGGAGGACTAAATGATTGCTAACCCTAATGCATATTAACCTTCATGTTAGCATATGGGGCCCTTCACTACCCTAGAGTCATATTTTGTTGCAGAATTCATGCACAAGTAGAATTTTTTAAACATGAGTTTACTAGAAGAGATTTGGTGTGGGGATTTTTAAGTTTTCAGCAAATCATGCCTGAACTCTGTCTAGAAATCAAGGTGACTAAAGTGAGGCTGTCATACTTTGGCCATATCATGAGAACACAAGTCACTAGAAAAGACAATAATGCTTGGTAAAGTTGAAGCCAATAGAACAGCAGGAAGGCTGCATTCCAGATGAATAGATTTAATCATGGAAGCTACAGTCCCAAGTCTGCAAGACCTGAGCAGGGCTGTTGATGATAGGGTGACTTGGCCTCTCTTTCATAGGCTCACCATAAGTCGAAGTCAGCCTGACAGTAGTTAACAACAAAATGCATTTCTCTAATAGTATACTATTTTCATTGTGCAGTGTAAAGTATTGGGATGAAAAACGTCCAATGGCACATGTTACAAAGAACATGATGAGTGTACATTATGAGGACCTCTCCCCCTGCTTAAAGGTGGAAGTCCAGCGACTGCACTCTTGCTTGATTCCTGTCCAAGAAAGACCATACTGATGCCATGACAAGCAGCAGTGTTGGAAGTATCTTGTGCAGTTCAACATAGGGACATCATTCAAAAATATCCAGGGCAGATGAGGGAAGCAAATGAAGAACGAGTGGTAGAAGCCTTTGAACTGTTCTGCATGGAAGAACCATGCTGTCTGTGAAACAAATAGCTCCATATATTCATGGCTTGGAATAAAAGGAATGCTGTGATAGAATTAACCTCCCCCTCCACTGTTAACCAGCAAAACAGTGCATCAGGAATTAGAAGTTTGCTTGTGAGGACCACTGCAGCAGTCAAGTGACATTTTCTGGTTGTCTGCAGAATGGCAGACATTAGCACTTATGGAAAATTTCCCAGAGCAGCTCCTATTTTGTTAAATTGCCCCACTGTTTGTGAGTTTCCTTGCAAATAAAACAGCTGTTTTTCTTCTGGGTTTCTGTGTTGTTTCCTGGTTGTGGGAAGCTTGAAACAATTTGTTGTTGTTGTTGTTGTTGTTCTTAGTTGGAAATAATAGTGGTAGTATTTTTAGAACACAAATTATTTCATATTTATATATATTACAGAAAATGTCTTATTAGCTACTCAAACAAAATGTTTCACCTCATGTGAATATGAATTTGTGGTTCTGAGTGTTTGAATATTGCTGAATATTGATTCTACACCCATAAACACTTGTGTGGACATGATGCATTTTTTATCCCTGAAATACATGGGATCAGAAAATAACTCAGATGTCACTCAGCATTTTTTTTAAAATATACGTGAATGTGAGTTTAAATATTTGTGATAAAGCTTAGTTACAGTATTTTAATATTGATGTTGTTCTCTTTTTTAAAGTAACCTGTTTAAATAATGCCCTTGCTTCTGGTAGAAGGCAGTACCTTCCTTGAAGACAGTGATTTAATAAGTTTTTAAATGGTTTTGCCTTTCCATGATGGGGGGATTGTATGCACCTGTGAGGCAAGGGACTATGCTGATAGTGTTACTATCGCTGGTGGTGTTTTCCCATGTCAGACAGGCTTTTTGCACAGGATCCAGACTAAATGTGCCAAATAATATGAGGGAAAGCTTCTGTGCAGCTGCAGAAGTGAGGGATGGCACTGGTAAAGGATCTCTCAGAAACAACAGCAATGGCATTTTAGCTAAATGGGTCGGGGTGAGAACCTTTCACCACCACTTCATAGTTGTGTATTCCTGCATGGCAAGGAGGAGGACTAGGTGGACTTGTGGTTCTGTGAATTTGATGATTCTATGAATAGCTTAATTGTAGACACATTCTTCAGGCAACTGAACAGATGACAGTATATAATGGTCCCTCCACATTTCCTGGACTTAGGGGCAAAGGACCCCTGTGAATGTGGGAAAACCGCAAATAACAAAAACACTATTCTTTTTAACCTAACAGAACACCTCTCTAGGAATCTCCAGGTTTTCCAATGCAATTCTGTGGTTAACATCTGCCACAGGCTGATCACAGAATATAGCTGGAGGACCTACAAATGCATAGAGAAGTGTTTTTCCTAGGAACTTGTAGGTTTTCCAGCACAACTCTATGGTCAACTTCTGACACAGTTGCACTGAAGGACCTAGAGATTTCTAGATATTAATCAAAATCACAAATAATCAAATCCGCAAAAGCCAAAGCTGCAAATGTGGAGGGCCAACTGTATATGAAATCACTGGGTGGTCAGTAGAGAAATTACATATTTGGAAGCAGAAGGTGGAGAAAGGTGTGCAAAAAAAAAAAAAAAAAAAAGACCAGAAGCAGATTATGGCACAGACCATGATCTGCTAATACCAATGATTACACTGACGCTAAAGAAGTAGACTAAATCAAGCATGAGCCAGCATGGTTTAGTGATCTGAGCACTGGACTCTGGAAACTAGGGTTCATATCCTTGACCATAAAAACAGACTGGCTGACCTTGGGCAAGCCTCACATTCTCAGCCTCAAATAATCTTGTGATAGCTTTGCCTTAGGGTTGAAAATAACTTGAAGTCACACAA
The DNA here is from genome assembly GCA_020142125.1 of Phrynosoma platyrhinos. NCBI lineage: Eukaryota > Metazoa > Chordata > Lepidosauria > Squamata > Phrynosomatidae > Phrynosoma > Phrynosoma platyrhinos. The sequence continues at coordinate 13,438,592 of CM034706.1, forward strand.
ACACAAAATCAAGCATCATGCAAAATATGATCTAACAAATGTGCCTAAAAACCAGATAAAGGACTGCTTTCCACTATTGTACCTGGCTGGGAACCAGAAGAACCCTGGACTGCAACCAAGGATATTATCAGGAGAAGAATGCAGAAAGACACTATATTTGGCTAGAAAAAAAGAGGGAACCTCACTGGATGATTGATAAAAACTATTCAAATAGTTAAGGTCAGCCAAGAAGGAAAAGCAAAGTGTGACAGAAATAAAATAAGTCTCCTTAATGCAGTTGTTCAACAATTTGTGCATAGAGACAGAGAGAACTATTCAATGCAAAAAAATAAAAAAAATAAAAAATAGAAGCAGAGAATGAAGAATGTAGAACAAGAGAACCTTTTCACAAGATCCAAGAAATCAAAGCAAAATTAAAACCAGGAGTAGGGATGCTGTATGACAACAGACTTGGAATAAGTATTGGTGAAAGTTAAAGGGAAAAGCGCAAAAGCAAGGTTACAGTTGAATATTAAGAAAACAAAATTAATGACTACAAATGGATTGCATAATTTTATAGTGGATAATGAAGATACTGAAATAGATAAAAACTTTCTATACCTTGGCTCGGTCATTAATCAAAACAGAGAATGTAGTCAAGAAATCAGAAGAAGACTAGAAAGGGAGGCTTTGAAGGAACTACCGGTATGTAAGATCCCTAAGTGAAAAGATGAATATTTAAATTATAAACATGAGGCTCATTCATGCATGAGTATTTCTCATTTCTATGTATTGGTGTGAAACATAAGTAGCAAAGTAAGTAGACAGGAAGGAAATCAACTCATTTGAAATAAAGGATTGAAGGAGAGTTCCATGGCTATCACAGACTGCAAAAAAAAAAAAAAAAAAAGAGAAATAAAGGGATCATAGAACAAATCAAGCTTGAGTTCACTCTAAAAACCAAAATAACTAAATTGACGGTATGACACTTTTGATATCTTGAAATGACATGACTCATTGGAAAATAGGACAATCCTGGGGATAATGCTGTGGAATGGCTGTTCTTCTTTACTTGTCACCACTGGCTCTTCTTGTTTTATTTTTTCCCCCTTCTAACATCCCTTCCATGAGGAATTGAGGAATATTTGTCACAAAAATTTGTCAGCTAAACATACCTGTTTCTTACTGTTTCTGCCTGTGCCTTTGCTACAGACTGTGCATTATTAAAGTGCCTATAAAATGCATATGACAAATAATACTGTCTTAAAATGTTCTGCTTTTTTCTTCCTATGTTGCCTTTGCCTTTCCTGATCGAAGTCTAGGAGAGTAAGTCATTGTTTTAATGAATCATTCTTTTATAGTAAATTTGCAGATCTTTCTCTTGCTGCATTTTTCATCAGGTGTGTGTGTAGGTTTGCAATATTGATATTGACATATGTGTGCATGTATATGTGCGCAAATGAATAAATTGAATCTCATTCTACTTCTTTAAAACCATGAACTAAATCAAGTAGTGTAACTTGGTAACGCCCGTTAAATGTTAATATTGTAAATACAAGCCGATTTGCACATGTATTTTATTTGCTTTTGTTAATAATTTCCAGATACCTGATTTTTTATTTTGTACTAAACATCCTGTAACTTTTCATTCAAAACCTTCCATCACCTTGTGGAAATATATCATAATCATTTATGTGCTTAAAAAAATAACCTCAATGTTTGCAGGTGAGATCATGCATTTTTTCATTGAGATGCTGTAAATGAAGGACTTAATGTGAACCAAAATGAGTTTTTGAAACTAATTTTTTAAAAGAGACAGAAATATTTGTTTATTCGTTTCTTTCCCTGTAGGATTCGCAGAGCAAACAGGGAGGTTATAGCATGCACCAGCTTCAGGGAAATAAGGAATATGGCAGTGAGAAGAAAGGATATCTCTTAAAGAAGAGTGATGGGTATGTACTCAGGAGTACAAGACATAGAGCCAATCAGTGTTATTAAATGTGCAGTGGGTTCTTAGATCAAAAAATCCCTGCTAACTTAAATGGGATTCAGCTAAAATGATGAAAACTTTCCTTTGGACCTGGAAGTCAGATGACTCTCCAGGGAACCACAGTGGTGGCTGGCAGACATTTCAATATAAATTTCTTTATATAGTACATTAAACTTCTCATAAAAATTCAGTATGTGCTAAGGTAAAGATATTCCCCATTGACAAAATTGTCAAGTCATGTCCGACCATAAGGGGCAATGCTCATCTCCGTTACTAAGCCGAAGAGCCAGCGTTGTCAGAGACTACTCTGTGATCATGTGGCCAGCATAATTGCACAGAACGCTGTTTACCTTCCCACCAAAGTGATATCTGTTTATCTACTTGCATTTGCATGCTTTTGAACTGCTAGGTTGGCAGAAGCTGGGACTAGTGACAGGAGCTCGCCCATCATACAGCACCCAGGGCTCAAACTGCCAGCCTACCAATCTTGCAATCAACAGAGTCAACATCTTAACCACTTGAGCCACTGCATCCCTATGTTGATAAATGTAAAATGTGTTATGACAACTTCTATTTAAATTTAGAGGAGTCTTTGTAAACAGATTAGAAATGTTATTATACAGTTGCTCCTCCATTTTCACGAACTTCGAGTGTGTGGTCTTGATCCTTCTCAGGCCAGCAAGCCCCATTGGTTAAAATAGCGTGTTCGCATGCGGTGCACACACAGGGCCAGACACAGGAGCGTGTGACCATTTGAGCCAATGAATATCTCTGATTTTCTGTTTTCATGAGGAGGGGGGTCCGGAATGGATCCCCCGCGAAAACAGAGGGGCGACTGTACTTCCCAATTTTATTGCATTGATAGTTAGGTTTTATACTGTTTATATTTCTTTCAGTACTTTATTTTTGTATATAGCACTTTAGAACTCTCTATTTTGAGGTGGCAGGGGAAGAGCAGAAATAGCCAAATTGAGGTGGGGGCAGAGGATGCTTCATAGGGGCCAAGTTTTTACATTAACTTATGCTTTCCCTAGTTTCGGCTCAGCTTTATGTATCTTTCATGAATATGTTTTTCAGTCTTCCTTGGACATGTTTTATTGTTCAAAAATTGTAATTCAAACATCTTAAAGTATTCTATCTAAAAGCAAAGCAAAGCAGCTTCATTTATATACCGCTTCATATCACGCTATGGGATGTCTAAGCGGTTTACAACTGTAAGTTCATTGCCCCCAACAGTTGGGTACTCATTTTAGTGACCTTGGAAGGATGCAGGCCTGAGTCTAGCCTGAGCCCTGGCTAGTATTGAACTCACAACCTTGTGGTCTATGACTGAATGGCTGCAGTACAGGCATTTAACCACTGCGCCACCAGGGCTCTTCTATACCTTACTTAGCACATGTATCTGGCAATTCATATGCAATGTATGACAAATTTGTTAGGGGTGTAAAACAATAAAGAAAAAGGTTTTATATGAGTTTTAATCATGGTAGAAGGTCCGTTAATTGCTAGGCATACATATGTATCATAGGAGCACATTGGAAACAGCACCACCTCCAAGAAATGTTGTGCTGTGTATCAGTAAGAGATTCATCTACCAATTCTATTGAGTTAATTTGCATATTCCTGTAATATGTTCTTTACTCACACTCTGTTCAGTTCTCTAATTATAAATTAGTTCACTTCTCTGATTATAAGTATGCAGTCCATTGAAGCAATATAAGACATTCCCTCTTCATTTTAATATAATATAAAAAACTATTCTGCCCATTAACCTAATTCCCATTACTTCTGGAATGTTCTCGGGTCTTTATATCTAAACAAAGAACTGTAGGCTGAGGTCAGAGAATTGTGCAATATAGTAGGAGGAGCAGAACTAAAACAGAAGACAGCAACACTGGAAAAGCATACTTTTCTAGATATATAAATTTTTACTGACTTTAAATTAATGCCAATTAGAATGCATTATTATTTAGGAAATACATAAAACACCATAGGGCAACACATAAGAACAGCTTTTGTCTTCACCACCTCTACTTTTTGTAGAGGCCTACACTTTCCCCCAGAACATAATGAACTTCCCAGTGCACCCACATGTAGCCATTATATTTTCCAAATCACAGGAGTGATCTCAATAATAAGTTGACAATGCAGATTGTATTTTCTTTTTTTACTTAAATTGAAGTCAACCAACCAGAGATATGTGCTAAAAAAATGTTAAGCAAAAAAGAGATATCTGAGAAAGGCTTGCAGGGTAGAGAGATTTGAAGCATTAGAAGAACTTTTTAATAGTAAAAGCTGTTTTACAGTGAAAAAGACTACTTTAGAGAAGGTGGTGTGCTCTCCTTCATTTGAGGTTTTTAAATAGAAGTTAGATCAAAAGTTGGCAACGTACGTCCCATAGGCCCAACGGCTCAGGCGCTGTGCGAATTTGCAGGGCACCGCCGCTGTTGGGCCTTCCAAAATGAACTAGATAAACCCTCAGCTCTGATTTTATGATCTGCTTCACCTAATTGATCAGTCAGAACACCCATATATGCAAGTATAAATCTATACCTGTGAGACTACAGATCATAGATTCTAACACATAAACTCTGTAATTGGTCAGCTGCATCAAGACTTAGGGCCGATGCAGACCCTAAGATGCCCCGGGAGCAGCGGATCCTCCTTTTTGCTGCCCTTTGAGCTGCCACCGTGGCTTTTTTGCGCCCTTTTGGCGCAACTTGTATGCACACTGCACCAGGAGGGCGTCCTGACGCCATGTGGTATCACGGTAGCATCAGGATGGAGTCAAGGCGGCCAGCGTGCAGTTGCCCCACCCCAGCTCCACTCCCAGGCTGGTCTATAGTGCCAGTCGGCATCAGCCCTTAGTCAAAGGCAAATAATGCTTGGTTTTGTAAGTGGGGAACACTGAGACTGAGGAATAGAATGATTAGAGAAAACAACAATGAATAATTGTTAAATAATTGAGAGTGAGAGAGTCTTGCAGATCTATGACAAATCACCCAGGAATTTACCAGTAGAATCTGTTCTCTCTCCTTTCCACCCCAATCTAGTTACTGAGGAGGCAAATGCAATTAAGGGCAGAGCCAGACTGTAATGTCCCTGTCATTCATTATAAATTACCCACTATGGGTCATAAAAACATATACTGTATACAATCATGTGTAAGTCTAGAAATTTTAGTCAAAAAAATTGACTCAAAAAACTTTGGTCACCACATCCACTGGTTAATGTAAGTACTGTACTTTAACTTATCAAAAAAGAAACCATCACCTTCCCTGAATAGCATGGTGAAAGGCGAGAGCTTAGTCCATCCCAAGATCACCTAAAAGAAGCACCTATCCCCTCTACTCTCTCTACTGGTGCGGAGCTTCTGATTCTTCTGAATACCTGGGCAGGAAAATGGCAGTGGCAGCCTTTTGGTGCCTCCCCTCAAAAGAACACCAAGAGGAATCTGGCTTTGAAGGATCTGAAGAAGACTTTTGTATATGTTTGTCAGTTTTTCTGGGTTAAAATCAGGCAAAATTATCACTTTCAAATTAAAGGCTTTAATCACTGCTAACACCATTGTCATTTTCTTTGCCTTGCCTCTTCATCTTTTTTGACATGTGTGCATTTTCTTAGCCCTTCCCACACCTGGTCATATCTCCCACACATTGCATAGCTGTGATTTACTGTAGTTCCATCCTCATCCATCCAGCCTTTAGGATGAACATACATGGTTTTGTCTGGCAGGCTTTTGAAAGCTCTTTGGCATTGTTTTCCTTTGCTTTCATTCCTTACATCCTTTGTTACATGTCCCTATGTTTTACCCTCGATTTATCCATGGGTCATATAAAAATCAATAATTTTGACCCTAAAACCTAACCTTGACTTATACAGTCACCCCTCTGTTTTTGCGGACTTGGAGTCCGCGTCCCTTGCCCATTTGCACATGGCAAACAAAGTGGGACAAAATAGAGTGCATGCTGCCATTCAAGCCAGTGGAGCTTGAATATTGGTGATTTTCCATTTTTACGGGGGGGCGGCGCTCTGGAATGGATCCCTCGTGAAAACAGAGAGGCGACTGTACGTGAGGTCGACTTATAGTCGTGTATATATGGTAATCCATCAAATCAAGGGAAATATAAATAGGTTAGTCTTGGTGTAGTTTATAAAGTGTCCAGTTTATGTGGGGTTTTTTGGGGGGAGTTACCTTTGTCACATTGAGGCTGGCATCTTGTATTCAGTAACCCTGCAAAAGCTGCCACTGAAATTAATGGGACTTCTAATCAGCTTCATGTGGGATTGAAGCCTATAGGATTAAAGTACAAACAAAGTAAGTTGCAATGCTGGTACAATTAAAGCAATTATATTTGGGAGCAAGATGGGATATAACTAAAGTAAATAAATAAGACAGAGTGTTTTTATCTTCAGGGCATATGTTACATGAAGCTAAATCACCTGACATTTACAAAGAAATATGTTAATCATTAAACAACCAAGAAGAAAATCTAATCTTTTTATCTCAGAGAGCTATCCAGGAGCTATCCAGTACAGTTCATAAAGCATGTATAGCCCTAGGATAACTAGCCTTTGATTACAGCGTAAGAAAGTTTGTTAAAATGTGCCTTATGATGTAAGAGGACACATTTATGACTCCAGCTTTATTGAACTCTGTGTGTGTGTGTGTGTGTGTGTCAAATATCTTCATGCTTTCATCTCCAGAGTTAATAATTATATGAAATAAATATGTAGGAGAATGTGTAAAGCAATTTAACTATTTCTTAGAAACCTGAAAGATTTGATATGTGCAGAATTCTTAAACATGTCTATAAGCTAATTTATGAAAAACATCTTTTTGTTTTTAATATTATTATGATGTAATACATACTTTTTAATATAAAAAATTAAAGACGTATAACACATTACATATATATGTCACAGCATTGTTTTGTTTTGCCAGTATCTTAATTAAAAAAAAATCCTAGTTCAGAATGAATTGATTACAACTGAGCTTTCCTTTAACTTTTATATGATTTGTTAATTTAGATAATATGCAGATTCATGCATATTATTTCACAATTAAGAAATGGAATAAATTTTGTGTGTTTTCCAGTATTTAACATACCAAATCTTTCTTACTCCTGTTGTATGGAAAGTAATCACTCATTCTTCTCCTCTTCCTGCGTCTTCTTCTTATTAAAATAGTTATATATCACTCTATAGCCAAGGATCTCAGAGTGACATACAATAAAATCAGTGTAAACAAGTAAAAACAATGAAATCATTCTAATCATTATAAACAACAGATACTAATTTTTAAAAGACTAAAGGCCTAAGCAGACTGCCAGAAATAGTGCACATTAAATTGAGGCACTGCCCTGGCTCAGTGCTAGGGAGTCATGAGATTTTTTTCTGAGACATTGAGCCTTCTCTGTCAGAGAGCTCTGGTGCCACAATAAATTACAGTTCCCATGATTCCTTAGCACTGAGCCAGGGCAGTGCCTCAATTTAATGTGCACTATTTCTGGCAGTCTGCTTAGGCCCTAAAAGGACAATTTGACAAGTTCAACCAAAGCTGTTTAAATCCAGTTAAAGGCAATTTAAAACCACTCAGATGTGCAGAATTGGATTCAGTTAGGTCTCAGTGCTTTAGTAAACAGTTTTAACTGGTGGGAGAATAACATCAGCATTGGCACTACTGGGGCCTCTTAAGAGCACCGTATCCTACAGCTGAGGCATGGATCAGAGAAATCTCCTTCCCCTATTGTCCTATAGCATATTGTCCCCATTCATGAAACACAATGTAGCAGGTCTTAGTTTTGGTATAGATTACAAATTCCTGGGAACTGATAGGATATTGAAGGGTCAAACTTAAATGTAATCTCTGTAACTTTACCAATAATTGCAAGATTGTATTCTGCAACTTACTTTTTTCACTGCATCACATGCTTTTAATGTTTAGGATACGGAAGGTTTGGCAAAGAAGAAAATGCACTGTTAAGAATGGTATTTTAACCATATCACACGCAACTGTAAGTAAAGTTTTGTACTGCTGATCTTATAACAATATTGTCTTCCGTGTTAGTGAATGTAACAATGTCAGTTCAGTGAAGTATTGGGTTGGATCCAGAATTGATTATGCTTAGATATGCCTACTACTCTTCCCCTTACTAATAAGTTACTAATGTAACTTAGAAAGGCACAACTAAACTCATTAAATATTTTGTTAGTGTATTTCTCTGGACTCACATTTATATTTTAAGAGACCAGTACATAGCATTAACTTGGATAATTATTTTCCCTAATGATTTCCACTAACCTAACTTTTCAGAGTTTTTAGAATGAATGCAGAAGTTAAAAAGTATGCTTTAGTGAATTAAGTCAGTAGAATTCTTTAGAATGAATACTTTATTGTCTCATTCAGTAAGACTGGGAGATCTGCTGCCTCAGAAGTATTAGAATTGGAGGAAATGTGTCCCATGTATGTGTTGTTAGGAAGACTAATCTGTGTGATTTCTTTGAAAAGATGGTCTGGGGAGAAGAATGTTCTAGAGCCTGGCTCAGAGAGTTGGGCATGTGGAGCAGAAGAACAGCTGAGTTTGGGAAGGAGGGAACAACAGCAAGTCTTGGAAGGGAGGCAGAGACCATTTGTTTGCTTAGCAGGAGACCACAGCCCTCAAGTATCTGGGACCATCATAATGGCTCATATGAGCATGTGTGGAAGGAATGTGTTTGGTGTTTTTCTAGGGGATGAGAGTGCATGGTGACAATTTCTCCATTATTGATTTTCTGCTTTGTGTTGTAATATACAATTACATAATATTTGGGGACCATTTGAGAAAACCTTTTAGGGCCTTCTGGGAGATAGGAGTGCATTGTCTTCAGTAACTCAACCTTCCCCATTGATTATATTCTGGACTGATCTCTGTGGTATATGCTTGCATAATATACACCAGGGATAGGCAACCTTTCCCCTTTAAGGGCCGAGGGACT
>CM034706.1:13447638-13458816 GCA_020142125.1 Phrynosoma platyrhinos
TTGTATGTGTATGTGCCTTTAAGTCACCTGTTGACTTATGGAGACTCCATGAATTTCATAGGGCTTTCTCAGGCAAGGAATCTTCTGGGTGGCTTTGACAGTTCCTTCCACTGAAATATAGCCCAGAGTACCTGGTATTCATTAGTGGTCTCCTATCCAATTACACACTAGGGCTGAGCCTGCTTACTTCCAAGATCAGACAGGATTTGGTGCCTTTAGAGTATTTAGGCCAGGGGTAGGCAACCTTTCCCCTTTAAGGCCCGAGGGACTTCAGCTCCCAGAATCCCAGGAGCTATTGGCCAATATGGGACTATTGGCCAACATGGCTGAGGCTTCTGGGAGCTGAAGTCCCTCGGCCCTTAAAGGGGAAAGGTTGCCTACCCCTGATTTAGGCCATATTCCTCTTCCCTACTCACCCACTTTTAATTATATAGTTAAGGTAAGATGAGTACAGAGAAGGCTGAGCTTGTTAAATACCTGACAATTAAAAATGCAGATGTCATAGATTGTGTTTAGGATCCCTGTCTCTGTCCTGCAAGGCAAATCCTGATGCTATTTTATTATTATGTCCAGGAAAGGGGTGATGGTTGTGTTTTCTTTAGAAGCAAGATGACTGGTGTTTTTTTTCTTTCATTTTTCAATTTAAATAAGTTTTTCTAATCTGTTACTCTTCATCATATGCCTGAGTTATGAAAGATTTGGCATGTTGTCTACTCCTTCACTCAAACAGTCTGCATATTAACAGTAATGGGTTACCTTTTTTCTTGCTGTCCTTCCAAGGAAAAAACTTTGCAATCTTTGCTTGCCTTCTTCAGCCATTGTGTCCCTCACCAGCAGTGGTGCCATGCATGCTTTTTTACTGTTTCCTTCTGTGGGTTTAGTTTTCCAAAATTATCTATATGAAGATTGAGCATAAGTACTCTGAATTATTTACGTGTACTACAGGACACAGTGCCTAGCTAGTCTATGTAGCTTTTTTTAATTATACTGTAATCAAACACAGCTAAACTATCTACAAATAAGCAAGTGTCTAATTATGACTTTTTAAATTACTAAAGGTTCAGTAGTTACTGCTGAAGTTACTCCTGTGTATGCCACCAACAGAAAACTGCTTTTAATTTTAGTTTCTGCATAATGTAGCCTCTCATTTTTGAGAGATTTTTTAAATTTTATTTTAAAGATGGAAGTAGGTTACAGCTATACAGATATCAACAGTGTCTATTTTGGGCTCTCACAAATTAAAGATGTAGTGGTCTCTCATTTTCCTCTTCAGAATATGCTGAAGTTTTGGAAAGCTGTAAACCATTATGTTCAGATGTTATGCTTTGCAGCAAGCACAACAGTCCAGTTCAGCTGATACTTTTTCACTCTAGTTTTCTACTAAAAATGTCAAAAGCACCTTACATTTTAAAATACAAAGGAAATTAAATGCAGTTACTACCAAAAACTTTTATCAGCAGTATTGACAGAGGTCTTAGCTACATCTTTAAGATAATGAACAGATTGTCCTGTTATTGGATCATAGTATAGTGGCCCCTCCACATCCGCTGGGGTTAGGGTGAAGAGCCCCCATGAATATGGGGAAAAATGCAAATGAAAAAATATTGTTCTTTTAACTTGAGAGAACACCTGTCTAGGCATCTCCTAGGCATATGAGCTCTAGGAGAAAAACAGTGAAGTCCAGGAAATAACACAATTGCAAATAGATCCATTAGCAACACAATGAGAAACCTCCTTTCTTCTCTCGTGTGAAAATACCTGCCCCCCCTCCTTTGGCAGATAATATCGAATTTCTCAAAAGTCTCTATGTTGTTGCGTTTGAACAAACTTTTAAATGCTGCTTAAAACCCATCAAATGTAGTCCTGTTATTTTATTTAAAAAAAAAAAACATTTGACTTTTGTTGGAGATAAAAACGTCAAAAAGTTAAGTCTCAACCCTTTGTTCCCTCTTGTTTAGGTTTCCCACGTTCTTTCTAATATGCAGTATCCTGAGATCTAGAAAGCACATCCAAGAGTAGCTGTGTTGGTCACAGTGCAAACAGTAACATCCAAAATCCACAAAACAGTGATACATTTCTCCTGATTTATTTTTAAAACCTTTGCCTAATAAAGAAGCCAGTTGAGCATCAAAAACTTGCTTGATCTATTTTGTGCATTTTGGTTGGCCAATAAAGATATCACTGTTTTGTGGATTTTGGATGTTGTTATACTTTGCTGTATGGGCTGACCAGCATGACAATCCCTGGATATGTTTCCTAGAGTAAGAGTCTCTCTTAGTCTCATAGCTGTTTGGAAGCTTTTCTTCCTCCCTCCCTCCTTCCCCCTCCCCCCCAATAGAAGTGGGAGGAGGGGAAACCCACCTTTGTTAAGTTCTCTTCCAAGTGGCTAGAATTTAGAGACATAGGTTTAATTTGCATTACAGAAATAATGCAGTTCAACACTGTTTTTAACTATCATGGCTCAATTCTATGAAAATCTGGGATTTGTAGTTTTTGTGAGCTGTGTAGCCTCTCCCAGGGAACTCTGGGGTGACAACAAATTACAAACCCCAGAATTCCATAGTATTAAGCCATGACATTTAAAGCAGTGACAAACTGCATTAGTGTAGTGCAGATTCAACCATAAGTTCTGTTAGTCTAGAACAGGGGTAGGCAGCCTTTTTGAGGCAGGGGCCAGGTTGCTGTCCCTCAGACAGTTGGGGGGCCGAAGCACCAAAAATAAACAAACAAATAAATAAAAATATTTTTTTTAAAAAATAAAAAAATAAAAAAATATGCATGTACACTCTCTCAGCCCCAGAAAAGCCATGGCAAAACCTCTGTGGAGATTTTACCAAGAAAACCCCAAGAACAAGTAATAAGAACAATAATCAATATCATCATGGGTGGCGGTGGCAGCGGCGGCAGGACCAGCCTGGGGCCGGTCCAAAGGCCTCGGGGGGCCGCATCCGGTCCCCGGGCCTTAGGTTGCCTACCCCTGGTCTAGAATATCAGTATGCTAAGGGATCATGTAGCACCTTTGAGACTAACTGTGAAAAAAGTTGTAGCGTAAGCTTTCGTAGACTTGCATGTGAGGTTTTGTGGAAGAGAATTATGGCAACCCTTGTTGCAAGAAACCTTTTGTACAGCATTCTGGGACAGGACAAAGGGAAGCCAAATGGAGAGCTATGCAGGAAACAACCTGTGTCTATCCAGGCTGAGAAGCAAGAGACCTAGCATGGCTCCTCCAGCTTTGCATCACCCTGGAACAGAGCAAAGGGACTGCTTCCTTCCCCTTCCCTTGCTCCCTCCCTTTTTGGGCACCAAAATATTTGTCATAACCACATTTTCCCAGAAGCTGCTCAGCTTTCTCCCTGCAAGGAGCCCAAGAAGGAAAGCTTCTTTGGATAAGAAAGACACCGGTGGTTCCAAGACAAAAAGGAAGGGAGGGGGCAGTCATGCGCCCTTCTTTCCCTTTTGCCTTGGCTAAATAGCTCAAGCCAGCTAGCCAAGGCAGAAGGGAAGGGAAGGGGGCAGGCTCTTCCTCCGCTCCCTCTTGTATTGGATACTGTCAATACTCTGGCGACTTCTGGAGTTTCCTGTTCCTCCCCTCCTTTTATTCTCCTCTCCCTCCCTTTGCCAAGCGAAGCATGGAGGAGGAAGAGGAGCCTTGTGGCTGGGAGAGTGTGACTTGTCCAGGGTCACCCAGTGGGGTTGCATGGCAAGGAGGATTATATTTACTTTGTGTGCAAAACTACCTAAAAACAGCCACTTCCCTTACTTAGAATACGTTCTCTCTTCTCCCCCCCCCCCCCCCCCCCCGTAGAACAGTAGACCAATACCAAGAAATAGGCATGGGGGTGCTAGGGTTGTCACCCAAGAGAAAAGGGTGTGGTAACTTGAAAAAGTTTGGGGACTACTGACCTAGAGATTCCTAGAGAGAACATATGAATGAAAACTGCAAATAGTCAAATCTGCAAAAGGTCTAGCTGCAAATGTGAAGGGCCTACTTCACACATTTTATAGAAATCGTGGCAGAGTTAAGGACTAAGGAGTAAGACATGAAAAGCGTGCTAAAGTTGCTACAAGAGAAAAACTGAGATTAGGTTAGGGAAGACATTCCCATAATTACAGACATTCATTTTTCCTCTGATTTTACAGCCTTGAGCAGACATTGCCCCCTTGTGTTCAACCTGTCCTCTAAACCACAAGCAGAGGTTTATTTATTTGGTTAAGTTATTTGTCAGTATATTAACAGTGGCACTTAACTGGATGCTAAAATGCACTATTCAAGAACCAGCCTGCATTGGGGTCATAAGCAATTATAGAAATTGATTTCCTTGTCATACAAGGTTTTTGTTGTTTGTTTGTTAGTGAAGCACCTTGCTGTATGTATCTAAATCCAACAAGCAATCAAGTTCAGCTGAATCCCTTTGGATTCACTTCTTTGGGAGGCAAGAGCATGGAAGAGCCCTTCTCCCTTTGAAAGTGGAGAGGGGTCTTATCATTTTTTTGGAATCATTTTTCCACTGTGTGTTAATGGAGTTAGGCAGTCACAATAGAAGCTACATGGTATAAACAGAGAAGCATTTATACAGGAAAACATAGATGCAAACCATACCACAAGTTTTGCTTACAACTTTGAATTAAAAGTACACTTTCTTTTGATAAACTTGTTTTTGAAATAGTTCATTGTTCCAGGCATTTCTATAATTGTTATTCAGTTAATTATGATCAAGTTGCATCTGACTAAAATGTTTTTGTATTTGAAAACAATTTATTCCTGGAGTATGAGCTCTATGGAAGAGCTCCTGGAGTACAAGCTCTATATCACAAAAAGATGTTCTTATTTATTTATGGTTCGCCATAGGGCGGTATACCATTATTATTATTATTATTATTATTATTATTATTATTATTATTATTATTATTAATTATTATTATTATTATTATTTCATTTATATTTCACCTGTTCTAAGCACATTGTGAATAATTTTGTAATGTACATTGCATAATTGACCCAATGCATTGTCTTGACATAGAGCAGGGTGTTTTTTCCCAAATTCCTCTTATTCTCACTGTAAAACAATTTCTGTTTCCAAAATGGCATTTGGACATTCAATGCCAATGCCAATTTTTGGTTCAAAGTCCAAACCACAGAATGAGCTGATACGATACAGCAGCCTTGCTGAAGTTAAGCAGCTTTACATTTGTTTGTACTCCAACTTACTACATTTATATGTCAAAGGTGACATATATTATGCTCTTACATTTAAGAGTTGTATTGAAAAAGTGGAGAAAGACATTTGATCTTGGACCCACACGTATTCTTCCATAACATTTGCAAAAAAAGCTTAAGATACAGAAAGGTATAATAAGTGCAGGACACTCTATTTTGTCTATAGAGGACAGGGGTTTTAAATTGTTAGTATTATTTTGTTTTTAATTTGTTATTGTGATTTTAATTGATATATAGTTTAATAACTTTTTAAGGGGGGAGGGAAATATATTGTTTATGTTGTATGTTTTTAATGTTGTAAACTGCCCGGATTGGTTCGCCAAAGGGCGGTATAAAAATATATTATTATTATTATTATTATTAGCCTTGTTCCATAATAAGTCTATATTTCAGCATGCAGGTAATTTGTTTAGGGGCAAAAAGAACATAAAATTCAGCAAGAGAAGAAAACGAACATTGTGTTATATTAGCTCTGACTCAAGAATACCATTTTTTCCCCTTTTTCAGTCAAACAGGCAACCTGCTAAATTGAATTTATTAACCTGCCAGGTGAAACCAAATGCTGAAGATAAGAAGTCTTTTGACCTGATATCACGTATGTAATGTTTAAAGTTAATTAGCATATGTATAATGAGATCATTTGGATTGGATTGTCATGGATTGTTTATTTTATGAAGTTAACTTGTATTATTGTTCAGTATAATGTGATCATTCATTCCCCCCCCCCCATTCATTTCATTTAGAGCAGGGGTAGGCAACCTTTCCCCTTTAAGGGCCGAGGGACTTCAGCTCCCAGAAGCCTCAGCCATGTTGGCCAATAGTCCCATGTTGGCCAATAGCTCCTGGGATTCTGGGAGCTGAAGTTCCTCGGCCCTTAAAGGGGAAAGGCTGCCTACCCCTGATTTAGAGTATTTACTCTACTGCTCTACTGCCACAAAGGCTCTCAGAGTGGTTTACAAATTGCTAATTTGACTGTTTCCTGCCCTTAGATTTGCAATCTAAAACGACATGACATGACACAAAAGGAAAAGGGGATGGCAATGGGAAAGGGGATCAAGTCCCATGGATACTGCTGGTTCTTCTCTCCCTCCATGGCCAGGGCAGTGGCAGTTGGAGTGAAGGAAGGGCCCTTCTTCTGTCTCTGGGATAGGCATAATGGTCCTTTTTCTTCCTCCGAGGCCATGGTAGTAGCAGTTAAAATCAAAATGTTTCTCACTGATTTTTTTTAAAGTTCTGATTGTTCATTTCATCATGTGTTCTCAGTAATTATAAATATTTTTTCTAATCTACATATTGAAAAAATTAATTTGATGTAAAAAAACAATTAGATCTGTTCATTGTTTTGAAAATTAACATGTTTCTGTTCCAGATAACAGAACATACCATTTTCAGGCAGAAGATGAGCAAGACTATGTAGCGTAAGAATACTTTTATTTTTTGACAGTGCAGATGTTCTGCTTTCTCATCTTACTAAATAGGACCAGTGTTTGCATGGGATTTTTATTTATTTATTTATTTTGCTATTATCCACCTTGCTAAAATGATATTGAATGGAAACAGTCTTTACCCCACTTTGCCCATATATTTGCATTATATGTGTATTTTTGTATTAATGATACCTCACTATTGAGCATCCCTAATCTGAAATGCTCCAAAATTCAAAGCTTATTGAGTGCCATTATTGTGCCACAAGTGAAAAAATTCCACACCTGACCTCATTTGATCAAACTTTGTTTTATGCACAAAATTATTTAAAATACTGTATAAATTTACCTTAAGGCTATGTGTATAAGGCGTATATGAAACATAGATGAATTTCATGTTGGCTCCCATCTCCAAGGTATCTCATTATGTATATGCAAATATTCCAAATCCAAAACACTTTTGGCTCCAAGTATTTTGGATAGGGGATACTCAAGCAGAAAATAGAAAACCTAAAAAAAATGGAATATGCGTGTGTGGGTAAGTAATGAATATAGTGCCCAATGCAAAGATAATAGTGTCTGCTGAGCCTGATAGTCCAAGCAAATAACATTAATGGCATGCTATTCTTATTTATTAAAAAGGTCATGCTTTCTCTGGTAATGAAAAAAATAAAAATAAAAGCAACATAAAGAAAACCAATATATGATGAGGTCATGAAAACCCCTGACCCCCTGGAAAACATCAGCAGAAAATCGCCATGAGGAAGAAGCACTGTACCTAAATTCATTTGCTAGACCTAAAAAGACGAAACCCATCAAAACAATTGCAGAATTATAAGTCAACACTTAGGTAGATTCTATTGATTCAGAGAATATACTATTGTTGGGACAGGCATTTGGATTCAATCCCACTTTCCAAGGGCAGTTGCTTCTGTCTGTTGGCATACCAGATGTGCTGAAATCTGCTTAAATTGGTTTAAGAACATTCCCCCAGAAAGTTTGTAAATGGAATAAGATACTTATTGAGTCAGGTACCCTATTCTATTGCCTGATTTTGTGAAACCATATTCTTCCCAAAGTTTCTTTTAACATTTTGAAATAATATTCAGCTTTCTTAGTAATTGGCATGTACAATTATGGCATATCACATGCATTTTATCAACCAGTACAGTTGTCTCTGTCCCTCCATTTTCACGGACGTAAAGTCTGTGACCCTTGCCCGTTCACGGGCAAGAAATGAAGGAGTATAAAATGGGGCATGCGCCCGCAGCACGCGCACTCATTCAAGCCTATGACGCTTGAATATTTACAGTATTCTGTTTTCACAGAGGGGTCCAGAACTTCCAGAAATAGTAATGTTGGTGTGTAACTTCATCTACAGTAACTTCTTTTCATTCTGGGCTTGTAAGGTTGTTTTTTTTTTTAATGTCCTTTATAATGTAGACATTTGATAATAATTTCACTTCAGGTCATTAACAACCCCTTTTCAGGCAGAGTGTGAGTAGGCTACAGCATCTCTCATCTAATTACACTTTAAAATTTAGCACTAGCTATCCAGATTGTGAAAGAGATGTTTTCTGCCATTCTGAACAGTTGACTCTGTTGGCAAGACATACAAACTTCTTCTCCTTCCATTACTCCATCAGATCTTATATAAAGGATGAATCATTTCACTTAAAATATTCAGAGGAGAGCATTTTTAGTATATCTCATAAGAAAAAAACATATGCACTCCCAGTCTAACATAAAATGAGTCATTCACCCTCCCTAGTCTTATAGGCACAATTTGATTCACTGGCAATTCGATTCTGGGAAAAGAATATCTACCTACTTTTATCAATACCCTTCCTCGTGCTATAAGCAGTAGACTCTTCATGAGCAAGTATTTACAGCTGTAGTTTTAAGTTAATCCTTCACTTTGCTTTTCCTTCTTGTATTCCCCACCCCCAGATTATGCCAAGTAAATGAAAAGTTACTATGTGAAATCCCCAGCATAGCTGTTTTTCCCCTTCACCTGTCACTGTAGAGCCTCCTGGGCCTGAAAGTTTTCTTCTAATCATAAAAAGAGCAGGAGGTTCACCGTTAGGTAACTGTCTCTTCTATGCCAGAGGGGAACAATCTGGTCCATCAAATAGAATGCAATTTAAAAAAGAGGTTATTTATTGCATTACCATGAAATCTCAAGCTAGTATTAATTTCTATGTGCTGTAGACTATTTCAACAGAGCAAACAAATACTTTCTTCTTCGTGGTCTCTGCAAATCACACAAATGGGTTTTATCTGCGCATGCGCAGCTAGTTCGGAACCTTCTAGAATCACTAGGCAGAAGTTGGATTGCAACTTTTTGGCGGTAGCTCTGCCCACCTCTATATAGTCCCCGCGTTCCTGCTCGCTCCTCAGTTCCTTTCGTCTGCCGCTTTTGCAGCTAGCAAGGAACCTCGCTACTAGGCAGTTTATTCCTCTAATGCAGGGGTAGGAAACCTAAGGCCCGCGGGCCGGATGCGGCCCCCCGAGGCCTTTGGACCAGCCCCAGGCCAGTCCTGCCGCTGCCGCCACCACCCACCATAATGATATTGATTATTGTTGTTACTTGTTCTTGGGTTTTTCTTGGAAAAATCTCCACAGGTGTTTTGCCATGGCTTTTCTGGGGCTGAGAGAGTGTGCATGCATATTTTTTAAATTTTTAAGTTTTTTAAAAAAAAATATTTATTTATTTATTTATTTTTGAGCTTTGGCCCCCCAATTGTCTGAGGGACAGCAACCTGGCCCCCAGCTCAAAAAGGTTGCCTACCCCTGCTAACGGTTTTTGACCACATTTATTGGACTTGACTATTCTTCTGGATTGCGACTTTATTCTGTTCATTGGACTATTCACCGCTACAATCGATTTGACTTGGACTGTTAACGACTTCGACTTTGCTTCACGTTTTGGATTCGATGACCATGGCGTCTTTCAAACATTGCATTTCTTGCAATTCTAAATTCCCGACTTCGGCCCACAATCCAAAAACCTGTAAGCTGTGCAGGAAAATGACCCCTCAAGCCCTGAAGAATAGAATGGTCAGGCTGAGGGCGGCTTTGTGGGAAAAGGCCTTACAAGCTGAGGAACCAACTACAGCCTTGGCCTCGGTAGCCATTTCCAAACCTTCCTCGGCTCCCCCTCAACAAAGGGGAAGATCCAGGGAGAGATCCAAGATGTCATCCAAACACATGGAGAGCGTGAGTCCTAGCGACGTGGAAAGGGGTGGAAAGAGGTCTTCCAAGTGCAAACACTTGGAGACCATTGAGGAGACTCCTTTATCCAGCAAGAAAGCCCGTTCGGCATCCCCCCACCACTCCACCGATGGAGAACAGCCGATGCTCTCTAGGAGCAAGTCTAGATCAAGGGAAAATCTTAAAACCCCGTTGTTAACACGCTCCGTGCCTCCACCAACGACTATCTTGGTACCGACCTCCACGGGCCCATCTATGTCGATACCAACCACTCTGATGGTGTGTGTCGACACAGAGTCCGAGGCGGAAATACAACAGCCTCCAACCACAACGCCGCGTATGGCCATGCCTCCCACTGTCTCCCCGTCTCCAACCCGCAATATCGGGTCCGAGGGTGATCCATCTCCTACATCTGTTTCGGGGCAGATGCAGCAACAGCCCGCAGTCGAACCGGCTTTGGATCTGTGGATTTCCAGGTTCCCACAACTGGTCTGTAATGAAGCTTCCAATAGCTACCTGCTCCCTGTCCAGCACGAGCAGTTACGTCTCATGGAAGAACAGAGGCATCAATTCCAATACCTTCCTGCTATGTAGCAGACTCTTCCCGCATCAGCTCAGAGACTTTATCCTCTTCCTGCTACACAGCAGCCCTTTCCTTCTCCGGTACCGTCCTCTCACCATCTTCCTGCGGCACAGCAGCCCCCCTCCTCTCCGGTTCTGATGCGCCATTTCGTCTCGCCTTCTCAGTCTCCATCACCTGGTCCGTCCCAACGCCATTATCATTCCAGTGATTCCCATCAGCAAAGGGTTATACCCTCATTGCCTTCAACTCCTCGGAGACATCGATCTTCTGTATCCCATCACTGCTCTTCCATATCCAAGCATCAATCCCCATCTCCCAGTCCGTCGCCTCCAACTAGAAGCCAACGTCTAAGAGGTGAGCATAAAAATCCACGTCGCCTCTTGTCTCCTGACTCCACCCCGTCGTACCATTCCATCTCCCCGGATCCAGTGGTTGAATCCGATCAGGACTTGGACTGGTCTCCCACCCAAACCAGACCACCCCTGAATACCAAGTCGGCTTCTCCTTCGGATGATGCTTGCGCCTTCGCGGACCAAATCCTTCACATGGTTTGTGCTCTTGATCTGAAGGTCGCCAAACCCGAAGAGGAAGAGGCCTCTGACCAACTGGAAAAACGGGTCCAAAGCAGAGTGATTGACAGGCCAGCTATCCCCTACATGCCGTCTCTGGCTAAAATCTTGAAAAGATTTTGGGAGGTACCAACATCTACCTCACACACTTCAAGGCGCATGGACAATATG
>CM034706.1:13462599-13486939 GCA_020142125.1 Phrynosoma platyrhinos
CTTTGAGTGGTCATCTGCGAATTCACACAAATCCCGCCCAACCTCCCCAATTCGTGTCCTGCTCCATTTGATAACCTTGCTGTCGCTTTTTAGCAGCATACTTGGAACTGAGGAGCGAGCGGGGACGCGGGGCCTATATAAAGGTGGACGGAGCTACCGCCAAAAAGTTGCAATCCAACTTCTGCCTAGTGATTCTAGAAGGTTCCAAACTAACTGCGCACACGCAGATAAAACCCATTTGTGTGAATTCGCAGATGACAACTTGAAGAAATACCATTACAAGTAAGTAACCTGTCCATTCATAGAATGATGGAATCTTAGAGTTGGAAGAGACCTCAAGGGCCATCCAGTCCAACCTACTACAACTGTTATAAATTATCTAGAGATATCATTTACATTCATTGTTACTTTGAAATTACTGTGTTTATTAGACCTGCCGCTAGATCACAAAGGTGAGCACAGGCCTCCTAAAATGGCCAAGGGGTCCATGAGACAAAAAAAAGTTAAAAACCCATTATTAAGCACAGGGGAGAAACAATGACTTAGTAAACCACAACACACTTCTGCATATCAATATTACTGGTGCTGAGAAACTGGTGGTCTGGGGACAAGCCCCTCAGTTTGCATCCCAATTTGAATTTGCCCTTGGAGAAACATGCTACCCAGTTGCTGCCCTGGGACTCCATGCGTACTGGAACAGACATCCCAATGTGGCGAGACCCCCAATTCTCTTGCTCACTTGCACCAGGAAAGTGGCTCTTTCTAAGAGAAGAACTACATCAGCTTCAATGATCTGAGCAAAGTTTCTGAGGTTCATCTCCAGCTTCTGAACATTGGGAATCAACTGGTAGATGATACTGGACCAAGCCTGCCCAAAGAGAACTGAATATTCTATTCATTTATAGTTTCTGGGAATGTGTTTGTGGCTATAAGAAAATTGTTAATATTTTTTAATGCTGAATTGGATTTTTTATTTTTACTTTCATTTTAGACCTGGTCTTCTCAGCAGTAAATTAATGAAAAAACATTTCCTGACTTAATATTCAAAGAGATCTTGTAGCACAACTCAGGCCACTGATATTTCAGACTAACACAGCTACGTCTCTGAATTCTATTTACTGACTTAGACATTGAGCTTTCACTTAAAATAACTGTAAAAGTGTTAGTTCAATTTTGTTTTATTTCAGGCAGTTATTTGTAAACGAATCAAATGATAACATGTACCTCTGAGATTTTTAATTTGATTTGCAGTACGATTGATTTATTAGTTGGAAATGAATGGCTGCATTGTAATTTTTAAATGTTTATGGGTATCATTTATGAACTAATATTCCAGCTAAAATATTGCATAGGTATGTGTACTTACTAACTAATCAGGCAATTAATAATATTTTACATAGACAGGACATTCTTTTTGAGGTTAGAGCTCATCTTTCTTTAACTTACAAATGTTTACTAAATGAGGAAATCCTGACAAACCATCTGTTTTATTAGATTAGTTTCCTGATAATTAATTCAAGTTGCCCCTGTAAAATGCAGTTTTACTTCCATACATGACCACTTATTTCACTCCCCCCCCCATTTATTTTATTTTCTAAAAGTAATAACCATTCCCCCTCTTTCCTAACTTTGCCATTTCGTATACCAGTTTCTCAGAGTCTCTTTCTCCTAATCTTTGGTCATACAAAAATGGCATAAGCTTCTGGAAAATGTACTTTTCTGCTAATTGTGATATTTTTTTCACCTATATAGGTATACAAATGTATTCTTAGGTGTTGAAACACAGCACTGGAAGTTGTCATTAATTCCCAGCTCTTTCAGTACTTTGCTGAATGCAATTCCCCTCCCCCCATCAGCTGATGTGTGCCAGCTCACTTGTATAAACTAATGTAGTATAGCTAATTTCCTTGTTTCTGAGCACCACCCCCTAAATCAGGGACCGGCCCAGGCGGACCCCTGCCGCCACCGCACGTTTTGATTACTGTGCGGCCGCGTGTACCATTTTGATTTTCAAAATGGTGGTTGTGACGCGTTTGCGCATGCGCAGTACTCCTTGCATGCGCAAACGAGTCGCAACCGCCATTTTGGAAATCAAAATGGCAGCCGCGAGTGTTCTCCAAAATGGCGGGCGTGACTCATTTGCGCATGCGCAGTACTCCTGCGCATGCACAAACGCGTCACGACCGCCATTTTGAAAATCAAAATTGCGGCCGCGACATGCGCAGAGGCAGTTGCGGCAGTGCAAGCGGGGGAATCGCGTGAGAGCGCGCGCCACCATTCCCCCCCCCCCAGCCCAGCGGAAGGGACGACTTCAGGGGACCGGCCCCACGCTCAAAAAGATTACCTACCCCTGTCCTAAATCTTAATGGAAGGGCATAGTTATCATGGTGGACTTTTAGAATTTTTACATCTCTGTCTTGCAAAGAGGCCCTTCTGACTTGATAGCTTACATCTTACTTCCTTTTCTATGTGTAATTCATTGCCAGATCTTCAAATAATACAAAGCTAAAGCATTCATGTTTTGGCAGATAATCATAAAACTGCTCCTTAGAGAAAGGAACAGTTGTTTTCTTGGTATGTGTCAAAAATCAGATAGTGCCAGCTTTAATGTAGGACTTTGCTGCCGCTACCGCTATTGTTATTGTTGTTGTTGTTGTTGTGTATCTTCATGTTGTTTCTGACTTATGGTGGCCTAAGGCAAATCTATCATCAGGTTTTCTTGGCAAGATTTATTTAGAGGAGGCTTGCCATTGCTTTCCCTTGCAGATGAGAGAGTGTTACTTGCCTCAAGTTCACCCAGTGGTTTTCCATGGCTGAGTGGGGATTAAACCTTTGTCTCTTAAAAGACACCAGATCCCATCTGATTTTAGAAGCTAAGTATGGCCAGCCCTGGTTAGTACTTGGATGGGAGATGACTGGCAAATTCCAGGTGCTGTAGGTTATATTTTAGAGAAGGAACTGGCAAGACCAAATTGCCTTTGTGTAAGAAAACCCTATGAAATTGACTTAAATTGACAGGCAACATGAAGACACAAATACACACACACACACACACACGTCATGAGTCCTAGTCCAACACCCAAACCACTATATATACCAGCTCAATGTAGGACTTAGGGCCTTTGCAGACTGCCAGAAATAGTGCAAATTGAGTCCACTAACTGCCCTGGCTCAGTGCTAGGAAATCATGGGAACTGTAGTTTTTTCTGAGACATTAAGACTTCTCTGTCAGAGAGCTCTGGTGCCACAATAAACTACAGTTCCCATGATTCCCTAGCACTGAGTCAGGGAAGTTAAAGTGGACTCAATTTGCACTATTTCTGGCAGTCTGCAAAGGCCCTTAGATCTGTTTTCCCCCCCTAGTTATTTAGCCTTTTAGTTGACTGACACCCACGTTCAGGTGTTTCAAATGTACCAAAGCCAATAAATTGAAATAGTTCTAACAGAAGTAATGTAATTATGTTTTACATTCTTCTAGTGTATTGTTAAAATCTGCAGTTAAAGATGCATTCTGGTAGAAGGCCTGCTCCTGGCCTCTACAGATGGACAAGGAGAAGATGGTAGGATGTTCTCAAGAATTTGTTTCTTGTGTTTTGGTCTATAATGAAATCAAGGTCAATTCAATAGTTTCTTAAGCAGCTTAGCATATTTTGCTGCATATACAGTTGTTTTGCTATATATACAGCTGTTTTGCAGTTTGGCTTTGCACTCTTGGTAGAGTGTTTTTCTTCTCCCATTGGTGCTGAAAGTACTATGACTTAGTATCATTCTGTGTCTTTTGTTTGGTTGTTTTGATTGTTTGTTTTTTTGGTTTACATCTTGTGCAAGGTCTTTGATGGTGTGGCTGTACAACTGCAGTCACACTGTGTTGAGCTGATACATATAAAATCAAAATGCAGGATGCCTGTCTTGTTGCCAACAACACAAGCATTACACAGCTTTGATATTGCAACCTGATATTGCAACTGTGACTGCACAGTTGCCCAAAGGATGAGACATGCATTTGTAAAATGAAAGGACGTCAACTAAATGTAACTGTTGTCCTTAGGCTTGGAGTAGCAAACTTACTTGAGATCCATGAAGGCTGGCTTTTTTACTGTTTGCCTGATTGTGCCAAGCCTCAGGACAAGAGTTCAGTCTAGAAAGACAATGTTCTGTCATTTGCCTTTACAGCAAAAAAGAATCCTGGCATTTCACATTTTACTTTTTAAACTGCAAGCCAACTAGAGCTCCCTCTAAGCCAGATAAGTGTATTTTAAATGTTATGTGAACATATGCTGGTAGAATTCGATCTAAAATTCAAGGTGATATTTGCTTATAATATTTATATTTTTTCTATGAAATCTTTCTAAGAAGTATTTCCGTTGCTTGAAGACATCCTTTATCTCTTGATGTCTTTTTAAAATCAGCATATTTGACTTGCTACCCTCTTCCAGGATTTCAGTGTGTGTGTGCCCGTGCGCACCATCAAATCATCTGTTCACTTATAGCAAATCTGAATTTCATAGAGTTTCCTTAGGCAAGGAAGAGTCAGAGGTGATTTTGTCAGTTCATTCCTTTGAAATATAGCATATAGCACCTTGTATTCATTGGTGGTCTCCCATCCAAGTTCTAACCAGGGCTTATTTGCTGCAGTACAGAACTACCTTATTAAGCATTTTCCAAGAATAAATCACATCATCATTTTTCTCCTTCTTTTAGATTTTCTTTTATTTTTTGACTTCATATATATATATATATATATATATATATATATATATATATATATATATATATAGTGCTAGTTCTTTCCAAAAAAGATTTTGGCCACTCCCTTTCATATACACTTATTTCTTCTGCTCTTTCACTCCTTGAGACTTCTTTCTTTTATAGATTAATGTCTTGGGGTAAAATAACCAATTATTAAAAACATTTCTATATCATATTAGATGGATATCAGTATTGACCAACAGCAAAGAAGAGGCTTTAAATATGGCATTCCAAGGAGAGCAGAGCACAGGAGAAAACAGTTTAGAAGATCTGACAAAAGCCATTATTGATGACATACAACGATTGCCTGGAAATGATGTTTGTTGTGATTGTGGATCACCAGGTATTTTCTGTACATTAAATGTATTTAAGTTACTGTAAAAATTGCCTGAGAAAATAATTTCTATGAGATTCTTAGACAAGCAAATTCAGAGTTTGACAAGAATATCAATAATCTTACTACAATAAAATATCTATAAGCACTCTTTTGAATGAAAAGTAAAATAAGATTATTTCTAATGTATGTTTTACTCTGTTTTTTGTTCAGATCCAACATGGCTTTCAACTAACCTGGGCATTTTAACCTGTATAGAGTGCTCTGGAATACATAGAGAAATGGGTGTTCATATTTCTCGAATACAGTCTTTAGAGCTAGACAAATTAGGAACATCTGAACTCTTGGTAAGAACATTATAAAATAACTAAGATTCACTAGTATTAGGATGAATGCATTTTTGCCCCTACTAGTAATGATAAAGGAATAAAGAGAAGAGCTGTCTGTCCATGTAGCTCATTTATGCTTTGCATACAGAAAATGCTTGTCATCTTTCTGGTTAAGTTTAGCTCCTGTCTTTCAGTTTAGGATTGAAAAGGACTTCTATTTGCAGTCCTGGAAAGCTGGTGCAACTCAAGTGGTTTGAGTTGATTGGGCCTAACTTTTGTACCAGTCTAATTCAGTGTGAAATTACTGGTGACACTAGGCTAGATTAGAATTTTTAAGAGAAAAACTCACAAGGTAATATTTCAAAACATACTGTACCTAAAGTCATGGGTTAATACTAAATTCTTAATTACTTCACCTTTTGTATCTTCCACAGCTGGCCAAGAACATAGGAAACAATAGTTTTAATGAAATTATGGAGGGGAACTTACCAAGTCCTTCTCCCAAGCCTAAACCATTAAGTGATATGTAAGTAACAAAAATTATTATATTTGGACAAGGTTGACATTGGAAATTAACGTTCATTCATGAAACAAACAAACAAAAAAAGATAATATAAAACAAAGCCAAGAAATTTATTAATTTTAATAAGTATCATCAGGCAATTTTTCAGATGTTATTTTTCATAAAACAGTTCTTTTTTTCCCGGTGTCATTAATATTGTGTATTTAAGTTGTGTGTGTATCTGAAAATAACACGTTTGAAGTCACAGTATTCAGATCTGTAGAGGACATTTGAGGATAACCCATCTAGCATTTATAATGTAATGTAATGTAAAAGAGATTTAACTGTTTGGAGATAGGAAACAATCCTTCATTCCCTTCCATCCCTGACTGAGCACTGCCTGAACTAGAGATGCTTTAGGATTGGCATAGCAATCTGGAAAATGCCTTCATCCAATTCTCTGTCTTCCTTTAGCCTTCCCACCCCTCTCTTTTCAGCTTGGTCCCTTGATCTTTGTATCTAGTCACATTGCACATGCCTGAACATGGATGCAATCTTGACAACCCTATTCTCTTTGAAACTTGTTAACAGAGGTGCAAATTTTCTAAGGCTGTCAGTTGCCTGCATTGCCACTTCATGTGCTCCATGCTTACCAGCAGATAACTGAACAAGACATGTCGGCTAATGATTTCATCTTCTCTTAACTTGCAAATCAATACAAAATCAAGATTGTTTTTTTCCTTCAAAAGGTATTCACCAGTTGAAAATATGAAGTGAATGCATGCTGCTTGCTTTCATACTCCTAAAGGGGTTGCCCTGAAAAACCTATTGTAAATATAACTTTGTCACTAGAGAGTGATTATTTTGAGTGACTTATGAAAACAAAACAAAACAAAAAAGATAAAGCTTACATGCAAGGCAAATTAGACCTACAAGTTAACATTTTTACCAGCCCACTCAGCCCTTTATCCCTCATAAAGTAAATAGTCTTTTTGAATGGTGTCTCATAATATCAAAATATCATAAATAACTTTGTTTTGCTTGTTGTTGAGATGTTTTGTTTTGCTTTTTGTTTTGCTATAGCACTGCTTCAGGCCTAGAAGAATTATCCTCTGCTTTGAATTCTCCCGCACCAAAACAAAAAATCCCCCACTATTGCTGTCTGACCTTCCCTAGTCTCCAGCCACTCACAGAGCTTGTTTCTGGCCCTTTTGTGCCTCTAAGGTTTTCATATCCAATCTCATTTTTAGTCCTTCCCAACTCCATAATCATTCATATGACAGTTCCAGGTGATCACTTTTTATGTGATGTTCGAATAACTAATAGTTTTTTAATCTGCTGCAATCTGGGTTTATGTGGTGCTTTCAGTATAGAAGCACTTCTCCCCTTGTTGAATTGGGAAATGTTTCCAGTGTTCTCCATGCAGTCATCTCAAGATTTTCTTCATCGTTTGAAGCTTGGAAAGTAGACTTCTGAATTTAATGTATCTGTTTAATTTATCTGAGGAATTTAGTGTATCATTGCTTACCCAGATTATACTTCCTGTTTCCGTGTATGGCTTGGTATTTGCAATTCTAACATAAATTAGATCCCTTTGGATTTTAAGACCCAAACCAGAGAGGGAGATTTTACTTCTGTCATAGAGACATCTTGGTAAAACAGCTGGAAAACTGTGAAAAATAAGTAAATACGAAGGGGTATTGTAAAGTTTTCATTATCACCTTTTTAAAAAAATTGACAAAAAGTTTGATTTGTAGTTGTTAACTTATCTCTACGTAGTCACCATCCAGATTTACACATTTTTCCCAGCATTTCCTGACCCTTGAATATCGTTATTGTAGAAGTCTGCAGATTGCGCCTTAAACCACTCTTCCACTTCATGAATGACGTCATCTGTGTTGTCAGATCAGTGACCCTGGATTTTTCATGTTTGGGAAAAGAAAAAGTCACTTGGTGATGATGGCACAAAATTTCATCAATATACCAATCAATAATTTCTGGGTGATAATTAAAACTTTACGATACCCCCTCGTACTTCTCCATCTTACACTTTAGTTACTTCTGGCACAACCTGTAACAAAAATAAAGGACACAATGAGCTGATTTTCTTAACATCATGCACTTAGGGACCAATGATGACACTGACAAAAATTCATCAATATACCGTAATAACTTCCAGGTGATAATTATTACTTTACGATGCCCCCTTGTACAGTAATGCTAGTTTGTTCTTTGACTAGCTTCTTTTAAACCTATTAAATGTAATCTCTAACCTCAAATACAAAGTGGAATTTAATAATTTATTTGAAAGCAGCAAGCTAATACCTAGAAATATTTTCCCCATTTTCAGGACTATTCGTAAAGAATTTATTACTGCTAAATATGTAGATCATAAGTTCTCCAGAAAGACGTGCGGTTCTGCAGCAGCTAAACTGAATGAATTACTTGAGGCTGTTAAATCCAGGGATTTACTTGCACTAATTCAAGTCTATGCAGAAGGAGTTGAGCTAATGGAGCCATTGCTGGAGCCTGGACAGGTAAGGCAGCAGAGGAGGGATTTGAAAGGTATGATTAATGAAAACAAGCATACAGCCATATAATGCAGGGATAAAAAATGTGGGACTCTCTAGATGTTGAATGGTTAATCATATTGGGTCTAACTAGCATAAGCAATGGAGATGGTGGATGGGGGTCATACATCCCCTTCCTTGCTGTACTACTACATATCCAACTAAATAATCATATTTTATAAGGGGCAAGTAACAGAGTTTACTTTTGTACATACTGGTCACACTGTTATAATGCCATGTATGTTATGGTTTTTTTTTTACAGGTGTTTTGTTGTCAGTATTTTTGCATATATGAGACTGTTGGCTCATATTATCTCCTCAATGAGTAATTCTGTAAATGTCTGGGAAAGAGAAGTAATTTTCATTTCTTTTTTCTTTCTTTCTTTTTTGTCCATCCTAAGGAGCCAGGTGAAACAGCCCTTCATTTAGCAATTCGGACTGCTGACCAAACTTCACTTCATCTGGTTGACTTCCTTGTACAAAACAGGTAAAGCCTACTTGCTTGCTTATAGCTTGAGTTGTGTACATCAAACTGACATTTATGTCCAGCCAGATCTGTCTGGTGCAGAATTCTGTTTCTGAGTCAGCATCCACACTCCAGAAATATGATGATAATGATAATGATGATGCAATTGAATACCACTTTAACTGCCATGGATCCATCCTATGGAATTCTGGGGTTTGTAGTTTGTTGCAACATCAGAGCTCTTTGACAGAGAAGGCTAAATGTCTCACTAAACTACAGTTCCCAGAATTCCATAGCATGGAACCATGGCAGTTAAAGTGCTGCCAGACTGGATTATTTCTGCAGTGTGGATGCAACCAGATATGCATCTGTATTTGAAGGCAAACTTCTTCCAATTTAAATCCAAATAAAATCTTTTTTTTCTAAACCAATATCTGCTGGTCAGTAATGTACTGAATGAGAGTGAACAAACTGAAGGTTAATCCAGAGGTGCTTCTAGTCACTCAAAAGGCAGGTCATGGAATCAGGATCCAGGCTATAATCGATGGGGTGACACTTCCTCAGAATATCCAAGTTTGCAATTTGAGTGAACTCCCAAATTCATCCTGTGCCTCGATGCCCAAATCTCTGGAGTGGCCAGGGCTGTGTTTCCACACTTAATGCTAGTGTGCCACCTGTGGCCATTTCTGGACATATTTGATCAGACCATGGTTATATATGCCTTCATTACATCATCATAACATTTATTTATAACACCCTTTCCAACAAAGTGGAACATTAAACATATATCAGTGGTGGCGAACCTATGGCATACATGCCCTCTCTGGCATGCAGAGCTCTCTCTGTGGGTATGCGTGCTGTCTGTTACTTCAACAGGAGTACAATAGGAGCATGCTCCTGCTCCTCTTCTTTCCCCGCCTGCCCCCCGTCCCTTCAACTGCTAGCTTGAAGCTAAGAGAGTGTGCCTTGGTTTCCCCCCCCCCCCAGAAGTCCGACCCCCTGGAAGTCATGTTCCCCAAAAGGTGGAAGTCCCATCCCAGAAGGCAGAAATCCCACCCTCAGAAGTCCCACCTCCTGGGGGCCCTCCCCCAGCACTGGGTGACACCCAGTGCGGGAACACCAGTGAGTTTCGGCACTTGGTCTCTAAAAGGTTCACCGTCACTGACATATATACTTAAAATCAAACAATAAAACACCAACACTGTAAAATGCTAAAATATTAAAATAATATGCTAATATACTAAAACAAACTCCTTATCAGTCACTACCTACCTTGGCAACCTTAGGCACACTCAGCAACATTTATTTTATTTTATTTTATTTTATTTTATTTTATTTTATTTTTTGCTTATTATAACATACTGTAGCATATTGTAACTTTACATATTTGTTGCCTTTGAAGAGTGTTTAGAAACATGAGCTTGTCCAGAATGCTGCAGCCAACCTGTTGACAGAGTTAAGTTACAGGAAGCACACGGTTACCTTATTAATATCAACTTCATTGGCTAGAGGTCAGTTTGGGGGCAAAATTCTGGCATTACCGTTTATGGCTTTTGTCCAGACAAGACTGTGGGGGAGAATGTATTTCGTATATTCAAGGGATGGGCTTCCCTTGATACTACAACACATACAACACATTTTAGTCAAGTAGACTTTTGGCAACTGACAGACTTCTGAAGACAGGATTTTTCATGGGAGTGAAGAAACATTCAACTTTCTCCATTATCATTTTAGTTCCCCAGTTCTCCAGTGTCCATTTTCTTGACTTGTAACATGAGGTTCACCTTTTTCACTGTCTCTACATCCTGTAGGTCAAACTATATGATATGTTAAGCAGCCCCTTTGAAAAGAATATTTGACCCTGGAAACATTTCTGTAGAAACCCAGTTAGGACCTATGGACACACAGAAAAAAAATAACCATTTCTTCCCCATGCTGACAATGCCCCTTCTTCCTGGTTGCTACCCCCCCCCCCCCGGTTACTATTTTCAGAAAGCAGAATACTTCGTGGGAAATTTCAAGAAAGTGATTTCTGGTTGGAAAATGACACAGGGCATAAAGTATTGTCTCTTCCCGCTCCCATACTGCAGTTCCAATTGTCATAGATGTTTTTTATTAGAAAAAGAAGTGTGACTGTGTTTTTTACAAGTACACATAATGTAATCTGTAGATTGATGCTTATTTCATGTTTTTGTTGAGGTTTGTAATACAGCTTAAATTCTTCTTCATTGTCTCTTATACTTACCTATGAGTTCACAAATGACCACTTGAAGCACCACAGTGACAGATGAGCAACAGTTTTTTTTTTCTTTCCCATTAGGTCACTCCTAGTTCAAACACCATCAGTGGGCATTTAATTATTTTGCCTCAGCATGCACCACACATTGTCTCTCATACTCGGGCTATCACCTCTCTATTCCTCTGGCTTTGAAACAGCCTCAAGACTCCAGCTTACTTTTGAACAAAAATCCCAACGTGAACATAGGAGGTTCATCATTCTTCCACAAGCCTTTTAACCATTCTCTAGTAGTCGAGATGACTTCCTTATCCTTGTGTTTTTGATGGGGAGTTGAAATACTGGTAATTGCATATCCAAGTTGACATGGAAGAAGATTCTCTTCCACAAACAAAGCTGTGATGACAGATAATGAATCCAATAGGAAGACAGAATGACTGGCATTATAGAGGTTATCTCAAACTATTCTTAGTACTGAAAGGGTCATAAAAAGTACCACTAATATTTCCATTTCTTACCTAGTTATAAACCTTTCTCAGTGTAGAATAAAATATACTTATGCACAACAAATACATTACAGATTATTTGTCATGGAGCATTAATATTGTTTTTCACTTTGATTTTTAGTGGGAACCTGGATAAACAGACAGCATTGGGGAACACCGTTCTGCACTACTGCAGTATATATAATAAACCTGAATGTTTGAAATTGCTTTTGAAGGGCAAGCCAACAGTAGATATAGGTGAGCAAATCTATCCTTTTGGAATAGTTTAAGTATTCCCTGAAAATAAGACTATAAGCCATAAACAGGACATTAAAGTTTGCTGGGGAAAAATTAGAGCTTACTAGGAAAGAAATGTTTCAGCTCATAGAGATGTAGAACAATGAAAACTTAGTAACTTAAAAAACTTTCCTAGTGCAAATCTGCTGGTGACCTCTGAGATGATTTTTCATTGTATTTTAAATGCATCTAGCTATATTACCTTTGAAATTTTGTTAAAATGACATACTATTTTTACCAGCTTTCTCAGAATAAGAGTAACAATAGCATATCAGTTTTTTGAGGGGGTGTTTTGTAAAATATATATTCATAGTGTTTAAACCCTTAAAGCATTCTCTCAAAATGTATACCTTTGGCAATGTATATTTGAGACTTAATAATGGGAGGTTTTACTCAATGGCTATATTTCTAAAATAAAATGAATGTGATTCTGGAACCCAGTAGGCCACAGGCTCCCAATATCATTCTTCTGCATCTAGTCTCCAAGAATGTCATGTCTCTGCTGCTAACAAGAATATGCCTTTACATTGTTTCCAGAAGAATAGCTGGAGACTTTAATTCTAACAAACAGAGGGTTCTTTACTCTGAACTGGGATTACTTCATAATCTTGAATTGTTCTTGTTGATCAGTGCACCCAGATAATTTTTGGATTACATGTCAACTTTGTGATTTTTTTATTTAATTTTTTAAAATTTATTAGAATAATGTACATTATAGTATTTTTTAGCATAATTTCACTAATGAATATACTTCGTATTTAAATTTTATAGTAAACCAAACTGGAGAGACAGCTCTGGACATAGCGAAGAGACTAAAAGCTGTCCAGTGTGAAGACTTGGTAAGGAGAAAGAAACATGTTGGATTCAAATGATGGGACTAGAGTATGAATGGAGGAAGAGTCTGAAAATTGCTCAACACAAAAAAATATTTATGAGTTGTATGGGTTGAGTTTCACTAAAACCCCTCTTCCGTGGAAAGCACATGCTATCATTCTGGCAAAAGCAAAACACCAAAGTCTTCATTTTCATTTTTATAAGCATAAAGGCATGCAAGAACACTGTTTTTTGTTGTAAATCTTTGTGCGAGTTCCCCTGTCGAACTGCAGGACCTCTTAGCTTCTCTTGGTGTCTTTAGAAATTATTTCCCTATATTTTGAGAGAGAATAGTTATCAGTGTATATTTATTTTGTTTTGATTACCGCATATACTTGACTATAAATTGAGAAATTTATTCTCCAAAATTGACCCTAATCCTGGGTTGACTTATATACAGGTCAGTACACAAATACTACTTAGAAAGATCTTGAAACAAGCAAGCCTGATGTCCCACTCTTGATGCCTTGGGGCATATGTGTGTCTGTGTGAAGAGGTTCCCAGTCCAATTTGCAAGGGTTCTCTTCCATGGAAAAAACACCTCATTTAACACCACTTCCTTCTTTCCCCAGTCTGATTTGCAAGACTTCTCTTCCCATGATAGGAACACCTCATTGAACATCACGTCCTTCTCTTCCCATTCTGATTTGCAAGGCTTCTCTTCCCATGATAGAAACACCTCATTTAACACCACTTCCTTCTCTCCCTAGTCCGATTTGCAAGGCTTCTCTTCCTATGAATGAAAATCCCCGTTCAACACCACTTCCTTCCCTTCCTAATCCAATTTGCAAGGCTTCTCTTCCCATCATAGAAACATCCCTTTTAACTCCACTTGCTTCCCTTCTCAATCCGATGTTAAAACCTCTCCTCCAGCACCTGGGAATCGGTGTTAGGTCGCTGGGAGAAGTCCAGAGAAGGAGAAAGAGGGACAAAAGTAGTATTTCCCTTTTCCCTCGACTTATCCACAGGTCATATCAAAATCCATGATTTTGACCCTGAAACCTTCCCTTGACTTATACATGAGGTAGACTTGTACATGAGTATATACGATATATTCCTTCATACAAGTATTTAGAATTTTTGTTTTGGGATTGTGTTGAAAAGA
The DNA here is from genome assembly GCA_020142125.1 of Phrynosoma platyrhinos. Taxonomy (NCBI): domain Eukaryota; kingdom Metazoa; phylum Chordata; class Lepidosauria; order Squamata; family Phrynosomatidae; genus Phrynosoma; species Phrynosoma platyrhinos. The sequence goes on from CM034706.1 coordinate 13,476,546, forward strand.
TAAAGATTGTGGGTATGATAAATCAGACATATCATAAATTTTGATATGGTGTGACTGCCTCTGAAAAGAACAAAACCAGCTTTTATCTTTAGAAAAGAAACAAACATAAAATCAACATTTAAAATTTTGTCTTTCAGCTTTCTCAGGCCAAATCAGGAAAGCTAAATCCACATGTACATGTAGAGTATGAGTGGAATCTTCGGCAGGAAGAAATTGATGAAAGTGATGACGACTTAGATGACAAGGTAAATAGGAGTAGAATTCAAACATATAGCCGTGTTAGTCTGTAGAATCAGTATGTAGAGAGATCTTGTAGTACCTTAGAGACTAACTAAAAAAAGAAGATGGCAGAATGAGCTTTCATAAGTCTACTTCCTGAGATGCATCTGAGAAAGTGGAATTATGGGACTAAACAGACTGACACTTTGAGCCAGTGTGGGGGTGGAGTGGGGGCATGGCGACTGCACGCCTGCTGCCTTGACTCCACCCCCATTCCAGCATCATGCCACCCTCCTGACCAGATGACTGGCAGCAAAAAGATATTTCTTTGGCACAGCGTTTAGACGTGCCAGCAAAGACGCCTTTTCCTCAGCATGAAAAGAAGCGGCTTTCTGCAGCTTCTTTTTACGCCAGAGAAAGGCCAGATTGGGGTGTGGCATGCAGTTGCTGTCCTGATCCGGCAAAGAAAGGGGCGGCAGGATGACACTCAGTTGGGGTGATCTGCACAGCCCCTAAATCTACGAAACCTCATGCTGTCAAGTTAATTTCTTTAGTTAGTCTCTAATGTACTACAAGATCTCTCTACAAGGTGAATAGGAGTTTTGGATCATTTGATGCCCCCATCATCTTACCCTGATCCTTGAATAAGGGAACTCAAATAAGAGGTGCATTTTTTTACCAGATAACATATATCTGCATACCATTTTGACAGGCAGTCCGGCATATTGTATTTCATTCCTCTTTTACTGCAGTTAAAGTTGGGTTGTTATTTCAATTAATTGGTCTTTACACATAGTGTTAGGCTACACGTGTACAGTTGTAAATGAGTGTCTGTATGCTTATCTAGAAACAGATGATTGGCACTACATAAGGGAAGGGACAGAAGAAGGAAGTACAGAAGTAGAGTCACAATGAAAAAAGGTTGAAGAAATGTAGGATTTAATTAAAAATTTAATTAAAATTACCAACAAGTTAGAATAACAATGATAATAACTGTGGCTAACCAGATCAGATAACAAGACCTGCTCTATATTTCCTTCATATGGCCTACGACATGCTTTTACAGTTTTTACAGTTTTACAGTTGTAATTGGGGAGGGGGTGGATTTCTATTTACATGAAGGGTGGAAATTTTTTAGCTTTTTTCTAGGGCTCCCCATGTACATAGGAGTTTTCCATATTTTATTGCTGGAGGCAGATTTGTTCACAAAATAGGATGCATAATGCAGATGGCTGCAGCAGTCACTGAGGTCAACAAGGAAGCTCTTGACTAACTACCATTTATATATCTGTGGCTTGTTCATGACATTTTCACAACCTTCATTTGGATTCTTTTACATTTTCCTTAACTATCAGAAGCTATTGTACTAAAATACTTGGCTTAATAGCACACATTGTACTAAGTATTTTCAATTTTCCACAGCCTAGTCCAATAAAGAAAGAGCGTTCTCCTAGACCACAAAGCTTTTGTCATTCTTCCAGTATTTCTCCCCAAGATAAAATGGCTCTTCCTGGTCTTAGCACTCCAAAGGACAAGCAGAGACTCTCCTATGGAGCTTTTCCCAATCAGATTTTTGTCCCTTCAAGCATGGATTCTACAGTTTCCCCAGCAGCAGCAGATGCCCCTCCACTTCCTCCTAGAAACGCTGGCAAAGGTATTGTGTTGAATAGTATTGTAAGCATTTGTTGTAACCTTTTCTGGTTTCCTGGGCATTTTTCACTTCTGTTAACTTACTGTTGTATTTCAGTTTCATGAACACTTAACATTTTGTAATGCTCTTTGCACCCCAAATGGGACTTGGATCCACACATGCACCGATTGTTTATTGATATCACTCTGAATGTGTATTTGTTTTGTTTGTCAAACCACTTAAAATAACTAGGAAGAAACTAAATTAATCCAAATTATGTTTGGAAGTTCAAACCACCAAGTTTTATTTGTTACAATTTTTCCTTACTTTTGTAATAAGCATTGGATTTTGACCACAAATTCTCAGCTCTAAAAATCTGATTTAGAGTTACTGCAGGAAGACAGCAACAACTACAACAATGTTAATCATCATCTGTTTTTGTTGGGTAGATGGACCTTGTGATCCTTTCCAACCCTATGATTCCATAATTGCATTCTAAAGGTTGGAAAGGAAAAAAAGTTTGAAACTGTATTTGTGACAGGTTGAGGTTATAATGATTATTCTCGAAATATTTATTTGTAAATATATTAGCTTTAAATTAAGAGAATAATCCACTTAACCCAGTCGAGGGAAGTATTATCTCTACCTACCATGTATAAATCAATTATACTGCTGCTAAGTTTGCAAGAGTAAGCGAAATGTTAATGCTAAAACCATTTATTTTTCCTGAAGTGAAAATTCTAAGACTAAAAACTTATGCACGTTTATTTATTTATTTACAGTAGCCCCTTCGTTTTCTTAGAGGATCCATTCCAGAACCCTACCCCCACCCCATCCCCCCGTGAAAACGGAAACTCGCAAATAATCAAGCCTCATTGGCTTGAAAGGCCGTACATTCGCACGCGCAGCCCTGCACATGTGCCACAGGCGCACACACCATTTAATTTAATAGAGCTCGCCCCTCTGTGAATGATCAAGACCGTGGACTTCAAATCCGCAAAAACAGAGGTGTGACTGTATTCTCCTGTAGTTGTGTAGATTTTGGAGTCTATATGATATTCCAGCTGTGATGAGATTTTCATCCAAGTTGACTGTATTGTTGTTCCCTAGTTGAAGTTTGAATTTACTGTGGTATCCATGATTGGCATTTATCACCTCATTTGGGGTACAGCTATTTAGTTTACCATGCAGTTTGTGGGGGAACTTGTGTTTGTGATAAAAGATAAAGCATGTTTCATTGCACTTATACTTGTTTTGTCTAGATGATAAAAGAATATAAGAAAATTATTGTAGATTATATCCAAGAGTGTGTTGATGTTACATTAGTATACACTTTGTGGTATTGTTAAAATTTGTCTACTTCAGTCTTCAGTTTACTTCCTGTGCAGCCTTATGGGTTTGTTTGTAGTGGTTATGGATTAGGTTTTAGAAGCTGACTGAGAATTTTGTATAACAAAAGAGATGCATCATTGGTTTGGATTAGGTGTCAACAGAGCCAATGAATGGACTGTGGCCCAGTACTGAATCCATCATTCAAAATGGATTTGCAAACTATGGATTGGATCCAGAGAATTGCCCAGATATAGAAACTTGATTCTCATTGACTTTCCCATCCTTGTGCTAGCTCCCAGTGTCATCTGAAAATTCTCCCCTGAGATTTAGGGGACCCTCCTGAGGGGTTCTATCTCTGGTATTCCTCACCAGTTGGTATTCCAGTGAGATATATTTCACATATAGAAGGATCTTCCAGAACACTTTTGGCAGGGGGGGGCAACTTCTGTCAGTCTCATTGTGTGGCTGGATCATGAAAATCACCATAATGGTTTGGAGGCAATTCTAGTTGGACTGGATGGCCCTTGTGGCCTCTTCCAACTCTATGAGTCTATGATTCTACTTACTGCTAGCCACAGTTTGTCTGGTTTAGACATCATAGCAATTTATTGATTAAAACAAATTAGAAAAAGAGGGAGGGCTCCATGCATGAAAGGGGAGTATGGCACACATGAGCGCATGTGTGCTATAATCACTAAAACACTGTGACTGAGTCTGAGTTATAGATTTTTAAGATGCTTCTTTCCTTCTTCTCTCCATACATAAACAATGTCCATTTCTTGAATGTAGAGGATGCAGTTCAAATCAAAAGAGCACATGTGGTCTAACATGCATTTTTGTGCATATGATAAGCAGCTTTATTGTGTGTCACTAAAATGTGCAAATGCAATGTCAGATTCAGCTCTGTGATTTCTTTATTTTTTGCAATAGGTGCTTTAATAACAAATATGTTAACTGTTCTTATTTCTAAAAATCCCAGAAAACCTTTAAATAAGAAGGAATACGAGTTTTCACTTTATTAGGAGCTAAATCTGTCAACAACTCCCAATTTTCATTTTTGCAGGGCAGTTACATCCCTTGACCAAATTATATTCCTTCTTAACTCAAAATAAGCAAATACATCTGTACTCATTTAAAAACATTTCCTAGCTTCAGCAGCATCCATTTCTAATCATTTTTATCACTCACTTGGTATTCAGAGATCTGTTTTCATTTTTTTAAATACACACACACACACACACACACACACACAGATTTTTTTCACATTTCACAGTGAGAGTGTTTTGATCAACTATATGGTGATTTAAATTGTAAATAGTCCAGTCAGTAATAATTCTTATTTTTCAGTGTTAATTTACTTTTCCAGTAGAGCCTAACAATTTAAGTTGGTTTGGTTGGTGAGTTCATGGTTACAGCTCACATTCAGACTATGGACTTCCCCTATATTTCCAGTTTTGAAATATGTAGAAGCAAAATTGTGGCAAATTAGTTATAATGAAATGCATAAACATGTGGGGTTGGGTCGAGACTTAGGGCCAGAACAGACCGGCCACAAAAGCTGACTTCCAGGTGGCTTGGGGGATGTGACATTTTGACGCCGCATGCCCCCAAGATGCCCTGAAGCCGCCTAGTCAATGACATGAGGAGGCTTCAAGATGCTCTGGGGAGGCGCTGTTTTGACACTGCATGCCATCAGATCACTTGGAGGTTCTTCCAGGGCTGCCTGGAAGAAACTGGCAAAACCAACTCCAAATATCACTCGCCTAAGAAAACCTTATGGAATTCATGGGAGCACCATAAGCCAAACCTAGCCCAAATAGAAGCGAATCTTTTCCACTCTTATTTGGGCCAGTGGTGGAGGGCACCTTCGGGACCACTCCGTGTGTTTGACACGGTCCCAAGGCATCTTCGGCTGATCTGTTCCAACCCACAGTCAAACTTAAAGAACCAGTTGAAACCAATAGAACTTTAATTGGTTATGCTGGTTCTCATTGGTTTCAGTGAGTCTGCACTGGGGTGGGCAAATGCCAAAGGCTCAGCAACAAACATTTTGCACTTTGGACCATCAGAAGATGTAGTGGACACCTCGAGGACCAGGAGGCGATTTAAAAAAAATAGTGGCTGGAAGTTTATCTCTGGCTTCACAAAAATGGATGCATAAAGTTTAAAAAGATGATGGGGAAAACTACATCCTGCTCAGAAGGAGAGCTGATAGCTCTGGAGGGTACTAAAAATGGAAATTCTTTTTTCATTGATTTTTCCTCTCCAATTACAAAAGGGAAGGATCCATAAAGAACCCAGACAGTACTGTAAATTGCCTTGGAGGGTTGCATGCAGACTATAGGTGTTATGAATGTCACTCCAGATCTCCACTGAATATGTAACCATTGCCTGTTGTGTCTAAAAATTGAAGTCCCTTTTGTGATAGCTTCTCCTGATACACCAGTTCTCTGTGTGTGTGTGTGTGTGTGTGTGTGTTTGTGAACTGCTTTATTCAAAGTGGTAGAATTCAAAGTAGCCAAGTTAGTCTGTGGAATCAATATGTAGAGAGATTTCGTAGCACCTTTGAGACTAACTGAAAGAAGAGGTAAAGCATCTGAGGAAGTAAACTGAAGTCTACAAAAGTTCATGCTGCTAACTTCTTTCATTCAGTTAGTCTCAAAGGTACTACAAGATCTCTCTACATACTGCTTTATTCAAAGTACTCCCATTGTCTAGAAAGGCTTGCAGTGTATCTGTTGTTAATCCTACCAATGTTTGAATATCACATTGTTTTTTAGTCCTTTACTAAACTTTGCTGTGGTGTGATTTTGAGTTCCTTCTGTACCGCTTTGTTTTTAACCTTGCTTTGTGTAGATAAGATGTTTCTTTGATTTTGCAGGTCCATCTGGCCCTCCTTCAACCCTTCCTTTAAGCACTCAAACCACTAGTGGCAGCTCCACTCTGTCTAAGAAGAGGCCCCCACCCCCACCCCCTGGACACAAAAGAACCCTCTCTGACCCACCAAGCCCACTACCTCATGGACCCCAGAATAAGGGCCAAATTCCTTGGGGTGAGTTTTAAAATACTAAATAAAGACAAGTCTCAAGTGATGTGGGCAAACATATATATGTAGCACTTTTCTTTCTGGTATTTAAGTTCAAACAATTCATAATGGCTCACTTCAACTTCATGCCAAATCATAATTAGGAAAGCCTAACTCTGATTTGATGTTATGTATGAATTGACACAATGTTGGCCAGCACATTCTGGTGGCCTGAAATTTAGAAACTAGGGCATGTGCTATAGTTTGGCATGTTCACCAAAGTGGCACACTTTCATTAACCATTGTTTGGCCTCCAGAAGCCTTTCAGTTAGCAAAAGAAGCAGATGCAGACTGAAAGCAAATTAGCAGCTCTAAACTCTAGTAGTTCATCTGTACACATGGAAGTGTAGTGTTGGTTCTCCATAGCATTAGTGTGAATCATGGTTGAATACAGTGGACCTTTGTTGTCCACTGGAGTTTAGTTCCAACACACACCATGTACATACAAAAATCCATGGATGCTCAAGTCCCATTATATACAGTGGTGGAAGGTTGAATCTGTGGATGAAAAATCCATGGATACAGAAGGCCAACTGTAATAGTTGTAAGCATGATATCCTGTTGGCACATTGCAGCTGGCTATGAATTCTATATTTATAATAAAAACCAGAAAGTTCAGTCATTCCATGCTGAGTTGTAAATTTTTAGTTGCTCTGTGGTCTCTGTGACTCACAAATATGGGTTGTTCTACTTGCTTGGTGAGGGCCTGTCCAAAAGTTCTAGAGATAAGGAAAGCACAGTTTTTGGTGGTAGCTCTATCCCCTCCCACTCACATGCATCAGTATTCCTACCCTTTCCCTCAGTTCCTTTCTGTCTACTGCTGCAATTGCAGTTCATTGAAACGTCTCTCTTGGAGCACACTAAGCTATCTACTTCTCTTTTTTCCATTATTATTATTATTATTATTATTATTATTATTATTATTATTATTATTATTATTATTATTATTATCCTTTGTGCTTGTCATGTGCAAAGTTTTTCTTTTTGTTCTTTTTTTCCTTTTACATTTTTGTGACCTTTGGAATCTATGGCATCAGATTTTTCTGGCTCCTGGCTCCTAAAATGTTTTTTAAATAATTATATATATTTATTGCAATGCTAAGATTCCCTAAACTGATGGTCATTTGCATTGCTGAAACGTTCAAGCGCTGCAGACTGTTATTTGAGCAAACACTAAGGAACTATCTGTACCACCTGAAGGATTTAAAGATCGAAAAATCTTTTTATGCAGGTATGTTTATTTAGTCTCAGCTGCATATAGAGTCTTCAATTTAAGAGTAATCTTTCTTTATAAGCCTCCCAGAGACTTTCTCTTCAATAATATCCATCCTGAATGTTTCATTTTGGATGCTTCAATCTCAGCTCTGGTGGCCTCAGATCTATCAGTCGTACCTCAGCTTTGCTGTCAGCACTGCCAGATGCATCTCACTCTTTGATTCCCATTTCTCAAAGAGATGTTGTGAAGAAGTGCAAAGCATTCTTTCCACATCACAATAAAAATAATAGAGATCCATGACACCAGTGTCAAAATCTTTAGTGGAATTAAAAAACATAGGTATATTACATTTGTTTTAAAAGACAGTTCAGCATTTAGAAAAAACAGGATAAGAACTTGTGTGGTGTTTTTGAAACTTAAATATGTGATAATTTCAAAAATTGAGCAAGTTCCCAAAGCTGAATATGAATGATGATTTTATGTCAGTTATAACTGATCAAAATTACCTTCATCTAAGCAGTTCTTATAGCTTATACACACAAATGAATGAATGAAAACAGGTGAAATCATTGGTAAGGAGATGTCTGGCCAGTCAGAATAGCTTTTTATAAACATAAGCAAATAATACAGTTCCTCACAGAGGTACAGAGGTTACTGGCTTGTTCCATGTGATGTTGTTTTATTCATTTATTTTCTTACGGTTTGTATCAAGTTACATAAGACACCCTGAGAAATAATTAAAACCTTATAGTGGAAAAGACAAAATATGATCAAAAAAGTAAGATAGTAGTAACATACATTTTCAGTCTGTGGCAAAGCTATCAACAAAAGTGACACACGTTTTCTTTGACTTACCTTTCCCACTGACACAGCCACATATTGTGTTGTGCACTGTTTTTCATATGAGTATGTCATCAGCTTTTGCATGGCAAATGGATACACTTGTGCTGGGTCTGTTATTCACTAAGATAGCTTGTCTTTTTGTGTGCTGCTTACAATTTGGATTCTTGATCTTGCAGCTCTTGTTTGGAACATCCACAAATTACGCAGCATGAGAGCTGGTGACCAAATTGAATTGGAATGGAAAATTGAAAATGTGTGGAAATGGAAATCCCCCCCCCCCCAAAAAAAACCGTCCAACAACAACTTGCAATCTGAAGAATCTTCATTCCTGATGACTATTCAACAAAACTAAAACCAGATTTTTATCAGTGCTATGCTTTGAACCATTAGTAGGTGTATGGCCAACTGGTGGCTTTTAGGCAACTGGCAGTTCTCAGCCCACTTTGATATAATTTCAGAAGTCTTCTGTTAGTGATCCTTTGAACAGGGCTCAATCTCTCTCCCAGGAGCCCATTGGCTAGGGAAGTAGAGTGACGGAGTAGTAGGAATAGAGAGGGGGGGACCTCAGTCCTGTTGGTTCTTTACTTGTCTACTGCTCACATTTAGTCACAGGATTGAGAGATTACCCTGAAATAATGCAGCACATTGAAGGAAGTTCTAATACAGAATAGTTGTTTCTAATTTTAAAAAAGTTGGCAGCTGGCTAATTTTTCTGCTTTATGTGTATTGTGTGCCTTCAAGTCATTTCTGACTTATGGCAACTCTAAGACCATATCATGGGGTTTTCTTGGCAAGATTTGTTCAGAGGAGGTTTGTCATTGCGAGTGTAACTTGCCCAAGGTCACCCAGTGGATTTCATGGCCAAGCTGGAAATCGAATCCTGGTCTCCAGAGTCTTAGTCCAGCACTCAAACCACTCCATCACACTGGCTCTAGCTTCTTAAATTAAATCTTGGGTGATGCTACTGAAGTCCTCACCTTAACTTCTATTTTTAAATGTTTGTCAATTTCTATATTTTATTTCTTGTCTTTCCCAACACCATCATCTTTTGTTCTTGAAAATAATTCTTGATAATCTTAAATTAAAAACCTATTTTTGATTAGAATTCTATTCTGTGTTTTCAACTCTCTTCCCAATTCCATTCCTTCTTACCTTGTGCAAGCTAATAGAGGATGGTCAAATGACCTTTCATTTTCCCATGACCTTTAGGGATAGGTTTTACCTGAGGCATATTTGGAGACCGGACAACAGTTAGCATGAGATTCTGGCAGTACCCTGTTATCACTATCATATTTCTAGGCAAAGAGGTGTTTTAATCTGTTTTAGGAAATCCAACAGAATCTTGTGAAACCTTAAAGACTAACAAGCCTACTACTTGGATTGCAGCCTGCTTCATCAGATGTTATCTCAGGTCCAGTTCACACAAAAAATCTTTCTGTGCTTTTGTGTGTAGGTGGAGGTGCATGAGACTTAGATGTACTGAGTTCTTCATTTGAGTGTTAAGATTGGATTCTCCTTCCGGAGAAGTTGAAATTGCTGCTAACAACTGATATAGAAAACCTGGCAAATAGCTCTATTAAAGATCTGCAGAATCCCTGTTCTGCAGTAAAATGAGGTGTTAAAATTTAAAGTTATAGCTGTGTTAGTCTGGAAAATCAGTATGCAGAGGGATCTTGTAGCACCTTTCAGACTAACTGAAAGAAAGAAGTTGGTAGCATGAGCTTTCGTAGACTTAAGCCTGCTTCTTCAAATGCATGTTTGGAATGGAGAAACCAGAGACAGACTAAATTTAAAGGTTTTCACAAAAACTGTGTGCATTCTTAGTATCCACTAAATATAGAACTTGTAATGCAGCAGTGCGCTAGAGACATAAAATTAAAACTTGTCATCTATGTCTTAGTATTGTGTGATAATCATACGTTTTTAAAATGTTTACAGAAATGCCAGTTTCCATATATAGACTAACTTGGCAAAGTGAAAGAAAAGGCATTGGTCAAATAGTTTTAACTAAAATTCTCTTAGTCCCTAAGCCTAACACATGCATTCATATGGAGGTAGTACTGAAAAAT
>CM034706.1:13487039-13512879 GCA_020142125.1 Phrynosoma platyrhinos
TCAATGTCTCAGGGAAAAAAAAACAATTCCCATGATTCCCTAGCACTAGTCCTAACCCTAAAAGTGGAGTCAATTTGCACTACTTCTGGCAGTCTGCAACCCCCCTCAGAATTATGCTGTTGTAATTTGAATTACTGTTTCCTTTTAAATATTCTTCTTCTAGTAGAAACCTGACCTTAATTACTCAAAGAGACATTCAATGAGAAGACCTTATTACAGATTGTTAGTGCCATCTGACCTGAATTCATTATTCAGAATGCTTTTGGGGACTTCTTAAGTGGATGTATAGGTCTGCAGAAATTAGAATTGGACAGTTCCGTAATGTCTGTATCTAATAAAGGGCTGTTGTTGTATTGCTGTGTAGGGAAGCCAGCAAAGTGACCAGTGCACATTGGGACACCAGCTTCAGAGTGTCCATGTGCATCAGCAGAACCTCCTAGTGTATATAGGGACACTCTTGCTAGAGTTCTGTTAGACATCTTTGCAATTCACTGAGTTTCTTAACACCTCCGCTGTGTAGCTAATAATACATAAAGTTACATAATGTAGACCGCAATAGAGGATTCCAACCAATGTCTTTTAAAAGTACTGTAGGTACATTTATTGCTACAAAAGCCACCTACTGTTTCTGCTAATATTTGTCACTACTTCAGTTTTCAATTAACTTTTTTTTTTAATTTGTAGGTAATGATTTGGGTCCCCCAGCCACAAAGACTGCAAACAAGTTTGAGGGGATGTCTCAACAATCTGGGTGAGAATTTTATCTTTGTACAACTTTCTTAAATTCAGAATAGCCATGCAAAAACATTAACCCAGATATTTCCACAGAGAAATAAAACTTCTTTCATATTGATAATAGAACTTAGCTGCCTTTATATCTTCAGTACAGAAATTACTGAATGAATGCAATTCTCCACATTTTATCATAGCACATCCTGTCCATTGCTATCAGAGACATTATAACCCCTTGAATTCACAGCCACATCTATTAAGTAATCTAATAGAAGCAATTACAAAAGTTTCCAAATCATGTTATTAACTTTATTATCTTTAACCAGAATTCTTTGACATTTGAACTATTCCATCAAATAGTAAAATAATTTCTTCAGTAGTTTCCTTTTGAAATTTTCAACATTTCTTGATAACTGCACAGTATATCATGCTAGGTTCACAGGTGTTATGTCACATCATTTTAACATAATTTTTTTAAGAAACAAGAAAAAAGCACTTGTTCACCAGTGATGACTAATTTGTATTATTATAATAGTCCCTGATAACTCCATTTGATCATATATTTTTTAACTCTTTCCTCATAATGGTAGAGAAACAAAACATTTATTTTATTAATTTCTTTTATTTACTTTATATTCTTCTTTTCTCACAGTGTTGGGGCCCACACAGATATCTATGTTTCTTCAGTTTGATATAATTATTCTAATTTAGTATGTTTTCCTAACTTATATGAATTTCTTTATAACTTCTTTTGAAATTTACACAACTGTCAAATTTAAACCAAGGTAAATAACCTGTTTCCTTTATATAGATAATTTCACTTTACATTTATGGATGAGGTGCTTCCACAGGAAGACATCTTGGCAGGGATAGATATACTACAGAAGCTTTGTACAGCCTGTTGCTGGTTTCAGGTTCAAGTGATTGAAAATGAATTGCTACTTCAGAAACACTAGATGCATAGAAGCAAATGACAGAAACAAGAATCTCATGCTTAGCTTTACTGCATTTATTTTTGGTAGGTGCTCAAGAGTAATGCTAGAAAATAAAGCTTTGTAAAATTGGAAGAAATTCAAACAGTTTACCTTGTTGACAAGGCGTGAAAGTGACGAAGGAACTCTATTATATTTACATTTTTTCACACAAGCCATTTTTCTTCCTCTTGACAACAGAATTTGAGATCATAAATTGCCCAGATTCTGAACAGACAGGAGATTTGCAGCCATAAGATGTGTTGGTGGTCACTAACTTAAATGGCCTTAAAAAGGACTTAAACAAATATAGTTCACATAACTAATTTCTAAATATCGTTAGTCATGAAGGCTATGCAAAACATCTTTGTTCAGAGAGAGTGTGCCACTGAATATAAGTTTCTGAGGATGCAGAGCGGGGAAAAGTTAATGAAATCTATGACTTCCAAGTTTCCCGGAAGCATCTGGCTGTCCATTGTTTCAAAAAGAATGATGAATGCAGAGGACTTTATGTTGATCCAACAGGGCTATTACATTCTTTTGAATGGTTGTCTAGAAGTACAGGTTTTGTGTTTTCATAAAAACGTGTCTTCAGTACTTCAGACATCAGATAGCATTCTATATGTGCACCATTCTCCCTGCAGATGAATTTTACTTCTTCTGGAGTGTGATCTCTGAAAATCCCAGTTGTCAAGGCTGAATGTGGAACTGCTCATATAGTACATAGCTGGTGTCAAAAAGAAACACACTTATGACTGAATCCTGAGGGACCCTGCAGGGCATTGGTCATGAAGTCAAGCAGTAGTAGGAGCTCCACTACAGCTTCTTTTAGACTTTGCCTTCCTGCAATGAGGTGCTCACTGTACCTGTTACCCATGCAACTAATCACCCCTTTTGCAGCTTTTGTAAGCCAAAAAGGGCAGGGGTCTAGTGCACATCTGACTGTTCTCACCTCTCCAAGATCCTGCCTACATCCTAAGGCTGCACAAATTGAAACTTAGCCATTAACCTGGGACAAGCAGGAGCCAAGATTACATCCAAGATTACTGGATATGTATTAATTACCACGTCCAGGTCGGAGTAATTTGAGCTATTTTATCTGCAAAGTGCCATGCAGACTCTTCACAGTAGACTGTCAAGTGGTCTACATGATGCTCCTTTGAGGCAAAACATAAAAGGCCCCGACAACTCAAGACAGCTCTACTGGATGACTCTGTGTAGAAGTATGAGTTCCTCGCTGTCACCACTCCCATGGAGTAGGCTTTCTAACAGGCTTTAGCTTGTATTCAGTCAGACTTGGTCTGAGTTTTTTGCCATCAATGCTCTAGTCTCCATCCCACTTGTTTAATTTTTACTAGCTCCCTAATGAACCAGGAGATTTGCTTGGCTCCACTCTTGGGAAGGGGATGCTTAGGAGCAATTATAGCCACTACCCTGACCATTTCCCTATTCAGTTCAGCCAGGTCTTTGGTAGGACCACTTGCCAAGGCAACATGGAACTCCCCAAGAGCCAATAGTTATCCACCTGGATCCATAAGCCTCCTGGGGTGGTCTATCTTAATAAGTCCCCCACCCCTGCAGAGTTTCCAAGTCCCAGCAAATCAATCCCCCACTAGGTGATCTGTCCTTGACTATGGAACTATGGGATGTTCCTCCACACCCAGATCACTATCTTGCCCAGCACAGAAAACAAAATCAAGAGTGACTTAGATGGCACCAGATACTACTTGGGACAGACACATGGTTGTCATGGAGGACATGAATTCCTGAGATGCTCCTGAAAGAGTAATCTCAACATGGATGTTGCAATCTCCCAGGACAGTGTTGGGGCAACTCCAACACCATGCCAAAACCAACTCAGTCAGCTTAGGAATGGAGACTGTTGAGCAGCAGGGTGCGCAGTATACCAACAGAATTCTGTATCCACCTTCAAAAACATACACTCAAACCCAGTAGACTGCCAGACAGGGCACCTGGTGAGGGAGATGGAGTTCTGATAGACCATGGCAATTCCACCTTCCCACTCCCAGGAATCAACTGCTGCTACACAGAGAACCCAGGTGGACAGATGGAGCTAAGTAGCTAACATAGTACCTGGGGGCCTGGTCCTTTGGGGAGCAGATGTCAGGCAGCAGTCCACAGGGAGAGAGAGGTGACAACAGATAGACAGAAAAGAGGAAAAAAAAACTTTTTTCCTCTCTGAGGAATGGTGGTGATGTCAATGATGGTTCTCTCCTACTTTTCTGATTCCTCCTTCTAACTTTATGCTGAAATGAGGCCAACATCAGTACCAATTAGGCTTACGAAAAGTGGGCATTCCACAGCCAAGGCATTGCACCAGAGAAGATACTCACATGATATATAGCTCCCAATGTTGATTAAACTTTTACAAAAGCCATTGAAATATGACAGTCTTTTAACAGATTTTCCAACATTGCAGGTACAGGAACTACTAATACAAAGACTATGTGTTTGTAACTATTACTAATACCCTTGAATAGTTCTCACAAGAGAAGTTCATATGCTGAAATCATTCAGAATCCAAAGAAGCAATGTTGTTTTAGCTCTTACTTCCTTTTCAGCTCAGTTCAGCTTCTGTTTTTGTTATCTCTTGTTTGGAAATTTAGTATTCTTAAGTACTAACCCATTTTCTGAACAAATATATGTGCAGACTGTTGAATATATTCAGCTTTTCTTCTGTTTGAATAAGGCAACCCCACTACTATGATATTTTCCAGTCTGTGGGAAATGCATTGATAATGTTGATAAGGCATTTAGAGCTTTCATTATGTATTTTGTAACCTCTTGTGTATTTGTTTGTCAGCACTGGGACTGCTAAGACTGCACTAGGTCCAAGAGTTCTTCCTAAACTACCTCAAAAAGGTAAGTGGTATTTATAATATGTGTGTGAGCATGCATGTATACAGAGCTAATTTAAAATGCCTTACACAATTTGTCTATTTAGGCTAGAAGAGATAGGATCTCTAAATCTCAGCCCCCGCCCCCCCCCCCCCAATCTTTCTAAGCACACTTTCTTTGTCCACTGCCTGCTTGGGGGAGGGGGGGATATGCTTGGAAATCCACTTGGAAGTATTGTTGCACATAATAATACGTGGAAAGAACTGATAGTGCTCAGTTGTAGATTTTTGAGAGCAAGAAATTATACCTTTTCCAGCAGTGAAAGGGAGAACATCCTGAGATGGTTGGTCCTCTTGCCCTGATAGGCAAGAATGGTACAGATTTTTGAGAAGTACCCTCTAGTGGAAACAGACCCTAAGAGGGTCAGTTTCCTTGCTGTCTATCACTCCACTAGGCTGTATCTTCTTGCTTCTCTTCACTTCACACTATTTATCTTTTAAAACAAGCTATCTTCTACCTTTTATCTTTAACCTGTTCCTCTACTCTGTGTGAAAGACTATATATTTATTGGAATTATTGCATACATGAGAGTGATTATTCCAGCATAGCTCATTCTACTTGAGCTGAGGAGGACAGCCCTTTCATGTCCAGGGACTCACTCCCTCTCTGGATCTTTTGTATTTGGGCAAAGCCAAACTACTGCCTGGCCAAGAGGTAAAGCTAATGTGGGAGTTAGTATATCCCTCTATTCTGCAGGCTCATCAGGTGCTGACAATCAGCCTGTAACAAGACAACTAGACAACAATGATGGTGGGTAACTTGTCCCCCTGCTCCCTTCCCCCTGCCTTTCATTTCCAGCCAGCTCTTCATTTGGTGTTTGCCTCCTGGATTTGTGTTCCATTAGCATAGGAAGCCACCACTTTTATCAGTTCTTTAATAGCCCAGTAAAGATGTGATAAAGATGAAATTATTGCCATCAGTAAGCAATTCTGTAAACATCCAGTGTACCTTGTCCACCTACTGAAGTGTCCCCAAAGACACTAGGGCTTGGGATCAGGACTGGAAATCGTCATCCTCCCATCCATCTTCCCCCTCCCCAGCAACTCCACTGTTCTCCTGAGCAAGGTCAGGCACTGTAAGGTGTGAAAGCCTTCTTGCACCTGTCATTTTGCCTGCCTTTCCAAGTCTCTGCCTCTGATTGCCTAGCTTTGGCGGCAGCAGCAGAAAACCTCATTTCTAAAACAAACCTTATTTGTAAAGCAAAGCCTTCTACAAAGAAGGACAAATGCAGAAAACCCATGCCCCCATCTTATTCAAAGTCCATGTTTGATCATTCCTCAGTGAACAACACAGATAATAGTCTCTCCTCTTTCCCCCATTGGAATGAAGGAGGATGAGCAGAATTCCCTCAGTCCAACTCTTTCAAGGAGAAGATTTCCCACTTCTATTAAAGAAGGTCATTAAGGCCTTGGATCTCACTTGTCCATCTGTTCCTGATGAACCCCAAGATCCTGATTTCCCACTGGGAACAGGGAATGTTTTTCCAAAGTGAGTACATCTTCATCAGACATTCTTTTTCTTACTGATTTCATAACTATATTAAGAAAGGAATGGAACAAGCCTGCCACCAACAGGCCTAATTCAGCATGTGTTTTAAAAAATATGATGTTTCCTAGAATGTGATATCTAAGCTACAAATCCCCTTTCTGAATATACTTGGTTTTACTCATCTCCAGGTGGAGCTGACTAGCTCCAGATAAGAAAGATGCTTTGGAAGTAACTAAAGATAGTTCAGTTCTTATCTGAAGACATATGAGCAACATGCCTTCAGAGTAACCGAAGATGGGAAGACTGAAACTGTGCTTAAAAAACATATGAGCCTCTTTCCTCTAGGAAAAGGAATTACTAAAGGAGATCCCAAGTAGCAATGTCAAATGGAGATAAATGATTAACGAACTGTTAATTTGTCTTTAGAGTGAATGCCCATCTCAATACTATTGAGACGGAAACCAGAAAACTATGAAGTTCAATGCTAGGTTAGAAGCCATAGTTTTTGCTGTCAAGTGTCAGGTTTGGTTTAGCATTAAAATTTGGACACGTGCCATACAAAATCTAACCTCTGCCCCATTTTTGGTACTAAAAGTTGAGGAAATTCCTTGGAACCAGAGCTGGTTGAAATCAGACAAAAAGAAAGCATTATTCCCAGCAAATCTAAAGGAGGAAAAAAGTCATAGTAGGCATAATCATTCTTCCTTCTCATATAGTTCATATTATGCAGCTCAAACTTTTAATTCCTCTTTCAGGCCCAGAGACTTCAGGTATTTCATGTCTAAGTCTTCTGAGTGCAAAACAAGGCTAAGCAGAAATCTTCCCAAAGTCCAGGAAGTACTGTACTTAGCCCTCACTCTCATCTCACCCAAGAAAAACAGACATGTTCTTTGTTGTGATCTCTGCGCCTCACACATTAGGGGTTTTGCACTTGCGCAGAGACTCCATTAGGAGATTCAAAAGCTGAGCAGATTAGCAGGTAGCCCAGCCCACTCCTATGTATTGAGCATGCCCAATCCTATCGATCTAGCTCCACCTTCAGTTCTCTTTCACAGTTACAGTTACAGGTAAGCAACCTGTTTACGCCACTCCTAGGGTGGACAGGACGTTACAAAGGATTGTGCCCATTTACAGTCAGTCCACATTAGATCGATGGGTACTGAATATAGTGAGAGAAGAGTTTATTCACAGATCTCACAACCTCTTCATTTCCTCCCTGAAGTCCAGGACCACAGAAAAATGCTGCCTCCTGCTGGAAGTCATCAGACACTTAGTATAGATTGGAAAGTATCATCTTCTCAAAATTTCACATGCTTTTATTTAGTAGTTTACATTGTAACCAGGAAAAACAACTAATAGCCATTTTAAATTTAAGATAAATAAATTGGTTTGTCATGGGCACAAATTTATACAGAAGATCAAGCACATTCTAGATGTATTCCAGCTCCAGAACTTACTAGCTTCTCTTGATCTGGTCAGATCTTACTTGCATATCCCAAATTGTCTCTCTTCCAGAGAATTCCTACTTTGTTGCCCATCTGAACATCCACTATCAGTGGAATACCCTTTGGATTGTCCTCAGCACTACATTTGTTCCCCAAAGTCATGGTGGCATTGGTAACTCACTGGGGAATATCCAACCTATACATTTGTGTTTATTTGGAGAATTTGGTGATCCAGAGGGTTTTTGTTATTGTTGTTGCTGTTCCAGTAGGGAAGCTGGATGTTCAGGAGATGCTCCATTCACTGTGTCTCCGTAGTTTTCAGATAAATCATGAGAAGAACTACTTCATCCTTTTACAGGTAATCCATCATCTGGGATCGGCTGTAGATAAGTTTCCAAGCATGGTGTCTCTACCACCAGAAAATATCTGTACCGTTAGAGACACCATTGCAACAGTGAAGTTCTCAGTATGCTATTTTCATTGCTTATCTGCAGCCTTCTCATGTCTGTCATAGAGTATGTACCATGGACATGTTCCTATGGTTGATATCTGCAGTGTTTCCTGCTTCATCTTCAGTCATAAATAGTTAACAAGATAAATCACAAAATGAAGGTGCTTTCAAGTGTTGGGTATCCACAGCCAAGGGATATTACATCTGGGGAATAACAAAAATTAAGCTTATAACAGATGAATGTCTCCAGCACAAGGGGCAACTGTGCTTCTCACCTACCTCGGGGCAGGTGGTCTTAATCGGGGACAGACAACAAAAAACAACAAAAACATTAGGAAGGGATGCGGTCCTGCTTGCTGAAGTCAAAATAGTGACATCTTATGTCATGGGCAGAGTCCCATATTCTTCAGAGGTTCAGCATTTGCAGGGCAGTCTGAACTCACAAGGTCATGGCTCAGTGGATTGTTGGTTGTGATTGGCTGATGGTTTATGTGAGCTGAGTGGGGGTGTGATTGTGTGCTTGCTAGCATTCTGTTGTGTTGTATGTAGTAGCTCCAGGTCCCCTTCCTGAGCACCTGATCTCAGGGAGGTGGGGCTTTTGCTCAAAAGAAGCAAGTCAGAAACTTAGTGGAAGGAGAAAGCGACAAGCCATGTGTCACCCCTCCTGTATCTGTGTATTTGATTTTTACTGCCCAAGTTTACTATCCCACATTTCTTCCTGTTGAAATTCATTTTGTTAATTGTGGCCTCAGAGGCATCATCAGGGACTGCACCAGGTGACATCCAAAGCAGGGGTGACACCACTGCTCCCCAAACATCTGCCTTTTGGCAGAAATAGGCTGTGATGTTCACCTGCATTCCTTTAAAATGCTGGAGTTTGGCAGAAGAGATGCTGTGAATGGAGTGAGGCTCAGTGGGAGGAGAAAGGAGAGGGCACGGGGATTTTTAAAAATTTTAAAACTTGAAATTTAGTTTTTAAATTATTCTTTTTCAGTTTTCTTTAAAAACTTCACATCTTAACAAATTTTCACTAACCACATGAAACTATGTACATGTAAATGTATTTAGGCTGTGAATATGATACTGTAATTTAAAGATATAATTTTAATTTTGCTAGTTGCTTATGTAACAACTATCAGCATTATATTCAGTGATATGGGAATTATGATTTATGAATAACATGAGTCCAAAAGCATTACTAAGGATACTGTATGGTGTGGTATGGGAGAAAGACACGGGGTGGGGTGGGGTGTTGATACCATGAGTTATTGATGCCAACCCTAGTGACGCCAATGTTTGGACCAAATTTAATCTGTTAACATCATTTTAAATTCTGATCCTGTTCTTTGGGGTATTGGTTATCCCTTCTAATTTGGTGTCATCTGCAAATTTGATAAGTATGCCCTCTATTCCATTATCCAAAGATGTTAAATAAAACTGGGCCTAGGACAGAACCCTATGGCACACTTCTCTCCATGATGAAGAAGAGCCATTGGTGAGAACCCTTTGACAGGCAGACTCCAACATGTAGTCAAGCAATAATGTATGCATGGGAATTCCAATATTGCCATCTGAAGACATTCTTTCTCTTAAATTTGTACAGTGGGCCCTTAGTATCTGCTAGGATTTATTTCCAGGACCACCCATGAATACCAAAATCCATGGATGCTTAAGTCTCATTATATACAATGGTGTAGCATAATGATGTCCCTAATATAAAATGGCAAACTCAAAGTTTCTTTTTAGAATTTTTAAAAAATATTTACAAGCTATGGATGGTTGAATTTGTGAATGCAGAATACTTGGATATGGAGGACTGACTGCACCTTCTCTTTTGCATGCTGATTTACATAGCTGAGTTTAATGTTTATGAAGCATTAGCTAGCAATTCAGGGTTTGCTCCTAGAGAGTGCTCCTCAAAGATCTGCACTATCCCTGCCTATCACGATGTGAAAAAGGAGCAATACATGTCAGGATGTTAGCTTTTCACTGCTGGAAATGAACATATGACAGGTAAGATGTTTCTATTAGTGTTTCCAGCAGGATTCATGAAGTGCTATTAGTCAGGGAAAGAAAATATATGTATGTGTGCCAAGACTTGGGTGTTTGTTCAAAGAATGAACAAAAAGTTTAGTTTTCTGAGGCATAAGTGGCATAGCCAGCTGCAGTCCCCTTCAGATTTGATGAGCCTTCAAGGATGTCTTTCTTCGTCTGGAAGAAGCAATATTAGTAGTGTAGAACACACTACGTTTGTGTAGGCCAGTGATGTAACAATAATGACTAGAGCAGAATGAGAAAACCAAGTAAAGTAGCACATTTCTTTTTTCAAGTAACATTCAAAGTTCAGCTCACAGTGGGTAAGTAGCAGTTCTAGAATGAGTGTGAAGAATGAGTAAAATTTTCATCTTACAGAAAGGCAAGGATTGCTCTGAAATTCTTCTTGGTTTTTTTTTTTTTATTTCAGTGGCACTAAGAAAAATAGAAACAATTCATCTTCCTTCAATGGATAAGTCCAGTCAACATTCAGAACTCTTTCAGAAGTCAGCTTCACTTTCTATTGATCTACCACAGAAGCCACAATCTGGAGATTTACCCCCCAAGCCTCAGGCTCTGGAACTACCCCAGAAACCTCAAATTGGAGACTTACCCCCAAAACCAGGAGAACTACCCCCAAAACCTCAATTAGGAGACCTGCCACCAAAACCACAACTTGCAGACTTACCTCCAAAACCACAAATGAAGGACCTTCCTCCAAAGCCTCAACTAGGAGATGCTTTGGCTAAAACTCCAGGTGAAATATCACCCAAGCCTCAACCTTCAGAGACAAATCAAAAATCCCATTCCTTGGATCTTTCTCCAAAGGTACAGTCTAGAGAGACCATCCAAAAACAAGCTTCTGACGACTCAAATGATGTAGCCCATGCATTGTCAGAGACCCCAGTGCCACTTCCAAGAAAAATAAACATGGTAAGTAGTTATTGTTTACCTTATGTTGATCCAAGGTTTTGTTGTTTCTGTCAACATAGTGCTTTGGGATTGGTACGATTTAAGACGGTTACATAATGCAAAACAAAACTTCAGGGACGTTGGGTATGTGCAGTGATGTAGCTTGGATGAGCCAGCTTTTGGAGTGTGTTTTGTTCCAAATGCTGACAGATTTCTCCACTGCCTCTTAGCTCATTTAAATTCATAGGTACATTTGTTTGTTTCAAAATCAGCATATGTGACAAATGACACTGTACACTTTTAAAGTAGTTAAATTTATACCACTGTGCATATTTAAAAATAAAACAAACCCTGCCTGCAGGCTCACCGTCTTAATACACATAACCCAAAAGCAAAACCAAATGGGTAGATGAAAGCAGGAAGGAGAAGCTGTACCTTCTTGGGAAGACAGATGGGTAAAGCTGGTCTCCTACTTCTTGTGGTATTCTATCTGCAAGAAGTGAGTACAGTCTCCCAGTGTCTCTAACACTCCAGCTGATGGGTAAGGCCATGGTATACTGCTCTTCGTCTGTCTAGTTCCAAGTCAACTCTCGGGGTTCATGGAAAACTACGGTTAAATATCTCAGCATTAAAATGTTGGAATGAGGGTTTGTTTTTTTTTAATTTAAAAAATGTGAATTTTCAGAACTATCAACTTTGGATTAAACAGACATAGTTTTTTAAAAAACCTTTCACTCTGTTTAATCAGAAGTTCATAGCTCTGAACGTTCACATTTTCTTTTTAATAGCTGGAAAGTTTCAAACCTGTAAAATCAAAATAGAGCTTCAGCAAATACTTTTGATATTAGTAGTTTACAGTGTGTATCTGTATACCAGTTCCTTTCTTGAGTGCTTAATGCTTTCCATATACGTTAACTTGGTAATCCTTAAAATGATCAGTGATAAATATTATTAGTTCATATCTCAGAGGGCTGAAATTGTGATAGAGAGGTCATTCACTGAATACATGACTAAACTGAATTTGAAAGCAACAAAGACTGAAAACATCCAGTAAAACTTAGTAATAGTAATAATAATAATAATAATAATAATAATAATAATAATAATAATTTTTTATTTATAACCCACCCCTCTGCTCAGCAATCGGGGCGGCGTACAACAGGTTAAAAAACACAACAATTAAAACATTCCATCACCCCACACTCTAGCCCTCCCACCCCTTAAAACTAGATTCAACTACCATAGAATTAAAATCAAGTTCACACACATAAAATACTATAAAATCAATTTTGGCCAACATGTCGTGGCGGCGGGAGGGGTAAGTAGCAGATCACCTCCAGCAAGCCGGGCGGTGATTCCGGGAAGGCCTGCCGGAAAAGATCCGTCTTTACTGCCTTTTTAAAGGCAGCAAGAGTGGTAATAAGACGGATCTTGTCCGGCAGGCCATTCCACAGTCTGGGAGTGGTCGCAGAGAAGGCCCTCTGGGAGGTCTGCAAGAGCCTGGTCTTTATGGGCTGCAGCAGAGGACCGAAGTACTCTGGGGGGATCATACGGGGAGAGGCGGTCCTTGAGATAAGATGGCCCCAAGCCATGTAGGGCTTTAAAGGTTAAAACCAACACCTTGTACTGTGCCCGGAAACTAATCGGCAGCCAGTGGAGGGATTTGAGCACAGGTGCTATATGCTCCCTCCTAGATGTTCCAATAATTAACTTGGCTGCCATATTTTATACCAGTTGAAGTTTCCGGGTTAGGCACAAGGGTAGCCCCATGTAGAGTGTGTTATAGTAATCCAGACATGAGGTTACCAGAGCGTGTACCACAGTTTCCAGATCCCTCATGTCCAGATAAGGGTGCAATTGGTGTATCAGCCGAAGCTGATAACAGGCACTCCTGACCGCCGCATTCACCTGACTAGTCATGTGAAGCGACGAATCTAGGAGTACCCCTAAGCTGCGAACACAGTCCTTAGAGGAGAGTGTGACTCTATCCAGGTCTGGAGACTGTATTCCCAGATCTGGTTTTGGGCCTGTAACTGTCAGTACCTCCATTTTGTCTGGATTTAGTTTCAATCTGTTTTTCCTCATCCAATCCATTACCGCTCTGAGGCAGTCATTAAGAGGAGAGATGCCATCTGAGGTCTGGGCTGATGATCTGGTCATGGAGAAGTATATCTGGGTTTCATCAGTGTACTGATGGGATATACACCCAGTGTATATCTGGGTGTCATCAGTGCAGTGTACTGATGACACCGCACTCCATGCCTCCGAATGATCTCACCCAGCAGCTTCATATAGATGTTGAAGAGCATCGGGGACAGGATGGCACCCTGAGGGATGCCACAATTAAGCTCAGTTTTGGAAGAGCAACTGTCCCCGAGCCTCACCCTCTGGGATCTGCCCAAGAGGAAGGAACGGAACCTCTGCAAAGCAGTGCCTCCGATTCCTAACTCTCTCAGACGATCCAAGAGGATGGAATGATGTATTGTATCAAAAGCCGCTGAGAGATCCAAGACCACCAGCAGGGTCACACTACCCCTGTCGATGCCCAAGCGGAGGTCATCGGTCAGAGCAACCATGGCAGTCTCCACTCCATATCCTGTCCTGAAGCTGGTTTGAAATGGATCGAGATAATCAGTTTCATCCAAGACTGCTTGGAGTTGGGAAGCAACTGTCCTCTCGATCACCTTGCTTAGAAAAGGAAACAAGGAGACTGGTCTATAATTATTTCTATCCAGGGGATCCAAGGAAGGTTTTTTCAGGAGTGGCCTGACGGCTGCCTCCTTCAAGCACGATAGTACTTGATAAGAAGGGGAGACTGAATCTCAGGATGTAAAACGAAGATTTTATTCAAGCAATTAGCCTAACACATTTTGGCTAGGAAATATTTACATGGTCTCGAGGGACTGCTTAAAAAAAACAACCCAAAGGGGTCAATAGACTTAGATTATTAATTTTAAACAAGAGAAAAGCTGAACAAGTATAAAATTTGGGTGTGCATATATACATAATGTTATAACTTTTACATTAAAAGGATCTGTGATACAGTAAATTGATTAAAAGTGCATGCAGGCATACCTTACTAATATGGTGGGTTAGATTCTAAACCGTAAAGCAAATATCACTATTAAAATGAGTCATAGCCTTTCTTTTTCTTTTTCTTTTTCTTTTTCTTTTTTTTTTCATTTGTTAGCCTAGAAACATATTTACAGACTGGGCACAGATAACAAAATGGCACCAGCTGACCTGCTCAATTCAGCTTGGAGTCAGCTGATGCAAATCACCTCTGAAAACCTCCTTAATAGCAAGGCAAGCACTGAAAATAATAAATATGAATATAACTGAAAAGTGCTGCATTAGCAAAGTACTGTAATTTAAAGCACCTTAAAGTGAGGTATTGCGGTACATGTAGAACAGGGAGTTCTGTAAACTTAAACCAGTTTAACAGCCAGCCTGCAAGGATCTTATTTTTATTTATTTATTTCATTTTTACGCTGCCTTTTTCCCAAAAAGAGACTAAGGAGACTCACAAGATATTTAGTGAGATGCATCATCAAACTGAACAAATGCCATTGGCTGCTGGTGGGATGGCAGTGAAGCACTGACCAGCCTTCTTTAGATGCTTTTGTAGCTGAAGTGTGGACTTTAAAATGCTATAAATAAGTACAAAATGAAGATGAAAGAGAATAAGGAGGGAATTTCTTGTCCAGCAAATCACGATTTTTCAGAGCAGGCATCATTGTGTCTGAATCCATCAAAGAGGAAGTGAGAGGGGAAACTGCATCCAGACTCTCTGCCTGTGTTGGTGACATCTCATTTACATGCCATTCTTTATCCTATTGTGCAGCCTTGTCCACTAAGTTTGCTGCTACTTCTGTGATTAATTACTTCAGAGCCATTGATTTTCAGATGTTCCATGGGCAGTGTGTATTATTGTGTGACGGAAAGTTTAGAAAAACTGTGATAAATACATTACTATTAAATTAAATAAAACTCTTGAGTTAAATCTCATTGTTAGTCCCACCTAGAGCAGATCTGCTGAATCAATGAAACTTAGATTGGTGTTGATTTACAAGGTTATAATTGACTCAATTGGTCTGCTTTTCTAGTGGATTTGCAATTCTAAATTAGTGGACTAATTTAGATCTAAATATCTGAAGCAAGGTTTATTCTATACCTAGGCATAAATGTAATTACGATACTCACTGGATTTGAAATACAGAACTATATTTTTTTTAAAGGGTAAGAACAAAGTTAGGCGAGTGAAGACAATCTATGATTGCCAAGCAGATAATGATGATGAACTCACATTCGTTGAAGGTGAAATTATTATTGTAACAGGTGAAGAGGACCAAGAGTGGTGGGTATGTATGCTTCTGCTTTAAACAGTAATAAAACCTCTTTATCACACAGCATTTTCAAGGATTGCCAGATATTGTCATATGATGGAGATAGCTTATGCCATCTTTCTACTTAGATGATAAATCTTCTGTATAACTGAAAGTCATATTCTGTAGTTTAGGTATCAAGTGCAGCTCTGTTAATGTCAGAAATGTTTTGTCATTCAGTCAGCGATAGAGCTGAATACTTTGATTTGACATTGGCAGTGTAAGACAAAGGTACATGTAGTTACACAAGCTTTGTACCAGTGCACATTCACATGTCACAGTGTTACCCTAGTATTGCTCAACTGAAGATTGTGCTGCAATGTGGGACAGGGAGGGGATGTGCACTTGAAAAAAAAATGGATGGATGGGAAGAAAAAAACAAATCATGTCTCTATTAAGACCACTGAGAGCTTCCTTGGCTTGCAAATCATGAATGTCCAATTCTATAGAACTACAATACACATAATACCCAGCTAGCAGTCAATTCAGACTGAAAATTATGGAATATATAATCATACATATAGACAGACTAGTTTAGGGAATGCTAGTCTTGATTGACCGGCAGCTTCTCTCCAGCTTTTCAGCCAAGACACTTTCTCAGAGCTATATGAAGAAGCCAAGAAATAAACATGGGACCTTGTGCTTGAAAAGCAATGTGTTCTGCTTCATCACTGCTGTGCAGTCATCCATAACAATCTTATAATGTTAGAATTGAAAGATATAGCCATGTTATTCTGTAGAATCAGTATGTAGAGAGATCTTGTAGCACCTTTGAGACTAACTGAAAGAAAGAAATTGGCAGCATGAGCTTTCGTAGACTTCAGTCTACTTCCTCAAATGCATCTGAGGAAGTAGACTGAAGTCTACGAAAGCTCATGCTGCCCAGTTTCTTTCAGACTGCCAGAAATAATGCAGCTTCAGGCACTTTAACTGTCCTGGCTCAGTGCTAAGGAATCATGGGAACTGTAGTTTATTGTGGCACCAGAGCTCTCTGACAGAGAAGGCTCAATGTCCCAGAAAAAAATACAATTCCCATGATTCCCTAACACTGATCCAGGACAGTTAAAGTAACCTCAATCTGCATTATTTCTGGCAGCCTGTAAAGGTCCTTAGTCTCAAAGGTGGTACAAGATCTCTCTGCATACTAATCTTATAATGTGTCTTTGGTGGTTGCATGTGTATACATCTTCAAGGATGGGTATAATTAAGGAAAAGCATATGGTCAGTATGCAAGAGCCAATTCAGAAAAGAATTGTTGAAATATATAGTATTCGAAAGTGTTCCAAGTATTTCCTGTTTGATTACTACCTTGGACTTAATCACAGAACCTGTCAAGGCCAGCCTCAAAGCATTTGTCATTGTTCCTTTGTAAAATGGGGGGAAAAAAACCTATCAACAATTCTGTTATGTTCCATTGAAGGCATCAGACAGGTCTGAGGCTCTGAATATTTGACACAACTACTGCTGTTGTTCAAAAAGGTTAAAAGTAATAGGATAAACAAAAGTATGTATTATTTCAACATGTTTCTGACCAGTTGTAAAGATCCTTTCAGCAGAGATAATTAAAGTTTTGTTGTGTACCTTCAAGTCATTTCCTATTTATGGTGAACCTATCAGTTTTATTCTGGTAGGATTTGTTTAGAGGTGGTTTGCCATTGCCTTCCTCAGGCTGAGTGAGAGAGTGTGACTTTCTCCAGGTCACCCCATTATTTTCCATGGGTGAACAGGGATTCAGACCCTGGGCTCTCAGACTCCTAGTCCAACAATCAAACTAATATGTCATGCAGGTGCTCTAGAGCAGGTAGGCTAGATTAAATGTTCCTGATTCCATCTCCCTAAATAATTAAACAATAAATTACCTGCATTTCACTTGATCTGGGAACAGACCCTTTAGATAAAATTTCTCTTTTAATTTCAAAATACAGAATTATTTTCTATGTGTGCGTGTATGTGCTTTTGAATGACAAGCTGTGAACAACTCTGGTCAGTACTCAATACATAATGCTTAATGACATCAGCAGGAGCCATCCCTAGGTCTCAGGATTTGGCCTAGAAACCTCGGGGATTGAAACAGTTATGAACTGACAACCCTACTGGTGTGAATAGAATCTCACAGGGTTTTCCTGGCAGAATTTTATAGAATCATATTGTTGGAAGAGACCACAAGGGCCATCTAGACTAACCACCTGCCATGAAGGAAGGCACAATCAAAGCACTCCTGACAGATGGCCATCCAGCCTCTGTTTAAAGACCTCCAAAGTAGGAGACTCCACCACACTCCGAGGGAGTGTTTTTCACTGTCAAAATAGCTCTCACTGTCAGGAAGTGCCTCCTAATGTTGAGGTGGAACCTCTTTTCCTGTAGTTTGAATCGTTGATCCTGGTCCTATTCTCTGGAGCTGCAGCAAACAAGCTAACTTGTTCTGAGCAGGTTTGCCTTTGCCTTCCTCTGAGGCTGAAAGAGTGTGACTTTGAGAAGGTCACCCAGTGGATTTCCATAGCAAGTGGGGATTTGAACCTTGGTCTCCAAGTCCTAGTCCAACACCCAAACCACTACACTGTGCTTGCTAACACACTAATTAAAGTAATTCTAGAACTTACTATTATAAAACTTTAAATAGGTTTCTATAATCTGTGTAATACACACACAATAAGAAACATTCCTAAAATCACATCTAAAACCCACACTTCTGGCCAATCAATAGTATTGTTATCCAGTTATTAAAACAGATGTTTACAAAACAGAATTCCAATGAGCATACTTTAAATAGAAAAGGAAGTCCCCAGTTTTCAGAAATATAAATGCTTTACAAACTATGTCAAACATTATTCTAAATAAACTTAGGGCCTTTGCAGACTGCCAGAAATAGTGCAAATTGAGTCCACTTGAACTGCCCTGTAGGGAATCATGGGAACTGTATTTTTTTCTGAGACATTGAGCTTTCTCTGTCAGAATTCTGGTGCCACAATAAACTACAGTTCCCATTATTCCCTAGCACTGAGTCAGGGCAGTTAAAGTGGACTCAATTTGCACTATTTCTGGCAGTCTGCAAAGGCCCTTACTCTCAATAATGGAATTAACCAATATTATTCAGTCTCCTGTGTTGCCATGAGCAAGTAAGAAAAAAACAAGTCCATGTATCTTCAAGTTCTGATCAGAAATATCTGTATCTGAAAACAATGTTGGAATGCCACAAGGCTCTCTAGATAAGGTCTTAGCATTTAACGGCTGTTTTTCATTGTCTGTAAGGAAAGTATTGTACATCTGAAAAACAGCCTCTAAATTGAAATAGTGTTTGTCAACTCCTTTTTTTAAATTCTTGGTGACCCATTTGGATGGATGTTGTTTGCAGTTGCTATTGATTTATTTCCTATTTCAAATAACTGTGACTATTGTTTTAACTAAAGTCAAGACCTTTGTGTTGTTGTGATCCACATATAGAAGTTCCTGAACTCAGACTTCATTCCATATAAAAATGGAACCAAGTACAAAGGTAGAATTCAAAGATATAGCCATGTTAGTCTGTAGAATCAGAGTTGGCAGCATGATGGCATCTGAGGAAGCAGACTGATGTCAACAAAAGTTCATGCTGCCAACTTCTCTATTTCAGTTAGTCTCAAAGGTGCTACAAGATCAAGTACAAAAATGGACATGAGGTTACTGAACTCTGAAACTGTTGGCTAGGTAGCACTTAGTATACATGGGACTGGAACAGATGGGGCAAATGAAGTGACTTCCCGGCACTTTGGAGGCATGGCGTTCAAACAACATAGGTCTCCAAAGCAGCCTGAAGGCGCACTCCAGTTCTTTGGACCAGACGAAAAAGGAGCCAGGATAATCTGGCTCCTGGTGCCACAAGTTGGATCCTGCATCCTTAGCCCACTTCGGAAGCAGGCCATCTGGGGTCAACACAGTCACAACCCACTTGTGGCCGCTCTTTCACACCTGTCTACTCTGGCCTATGGTGGAAGCACCTCAAAGACTGATCAGAGTTAACAATTGCAGGGACATATACCAGAGAACTTGTGTGTCCTGGTCAAACACTGTTTTTTCTTTGCAGATTGGCCACATCGAAGGAGAACCAGAGAGAAAAGGGGTTTTCCCAGTATCCTTCGTCCACATTTTGTCAGACTAAGTCAGATTGAAAACTTGAGCATTGCACATCCTTCCTGCAAGACGGGCTTTTAGCGCGAAGCAAACAGCTGCTGCATCCTTGTAATTCTGTGCACAATTGTGGATATATATGTATATATAACTGCTGTTAATAGAATGAGAATTCATGGCTCACCCTACGAGGTGACTTGTATTGTAAATAGATGGTGTTATTCCGCCTTTGCCAGTATTATGGTAGCCTTGGGACCTGGCACGCCTTATTGGGTTTGCTCAAGCCATCCTTGGCATCAAGCACTTACATCTCTTTCTGTGTGTATGAACTACCAGCTTTCTAAATATGGATGGTCTCATTCAGTCCTATTTAACTGTACAGATGTTACCATTCCTAATGAATCAGTATTCTTCAATAATAGCAGAGAATTAGATTCCATTTTCAAAATGAACTGCTTTGGCTCATTTACAGTCCAGTTTACAGCTACAAATGTAAACACATAACAGCTTGTGAAATTCCACTTCCTTGGTATTTGTTTTGAAAAAAGTGTTCAGTGTACACATCAAACAAAAGAAATATTCACTGATGCTACAGATTAGTAGTAGTATTTTATGGTGTGTGAGCAACATTTTATGTCCGTATTAATGTAGTTAACAGTTGATCCGTGTGGTATTTACCTCACTTAAAACCATCTGACAGTCTTCAATCAAAATTACTCTGGTGGGTGATATATGGAATTTTTGGCTGGATATTTCCTTTCATACAACCAGGGACTCAGAATAATAGTCTGTCCACATTTGCATGGATTCATGTGCTTCCTTACAATCTTAGTTAATGCAGGGATGTTAAGGACATCTGTCAACTTGTGCTTAAGTTGTGTGTTTTTTAAAGCAGTCCAACCTTGTGACAATTATTTCCCAACTAGATGAATATTCAGCTAACATAAGTCTGTGTTTGCTAATTAATTGGCTTATCTAGAAAAAAATGTGGCTGGGGGAATTTGACCCTTCAGATACAAGAAGATAATATAATGGTGGTTTTGTTTTGGCCTGGAGAAATCAAAATACTTAAGAAAATGTATCAGCTATTAATTAGTGGAACTGTGCAGTAATATTTGCATTTACAGATGCTGATACTGAATCCTAATTATGGCTCTCAGTTGAACTCTGAAAATCTACAAAGTTAATAACAAGAGTTTGTTTTGACTTGACAGGTACAGAGTTGTACTGCATTACTTGCACCTAAAACTCATGTATTAAGGACATGTCCGTTTCTCATATTTTATATCACTTATTTATTAAGGACCCTTCTTTTTGATCGAAAGTTTATGCTTTGTTTATAATTAATAGAACATCTTTCTATGTGGCTCCTTATTTAATGATGTTTACTTTGGCAGTAGATCATGTTTCCTTTCCTCTGTTTCCAATTCTTATGACTCCATGTCAAAAGGTTTCATTTCACAGAAGCACAATTTCAAGCTAATCTCTTGAGTTTTTGACTTTTGATGTTATACAGACCTGTACTCAGTGAATATTTGTTTGTTTGTTTTTTAAAAAAGTGGATAACATACGAAACATAATCAGTCTGAGAAATCTTGCATGACGAAAAGCAAAGTATTTATCAGTTATTATTGGAAAGTGGTTTTTAAGCATTTGCTTCATCAAAGCAGCACTCAGAAGCAGTGTGTTACAAAGTAATGGCTTCCTTGGTTTTTGTTGAAATAGGTATAGAAGGACAAGGTTTAAGGCATTTTTTTCTGAATGACAGATACTCACTGGGGATGTGGGCAGACAATGGTAAGAGAAGGAGTAACACAAGTGAGCAGTCATGTAGCTGGCCAGCCTCATGCTGTGCTTGTGCTGCCTGTGGGCAATATAGAGAGAAGAGGTAAAACCTAGAGTCACCTGATAGTCCTAAGCCTGACTCTACAGCAGGGGTGTGCAGCTACGGAGGGGGCATTTCCTCTCCAAATGCCTACATGGCATGTTTCAGCCATCTTTTTGGCCTCTCCCCTCTCTTTGTGGAGGATTGACAGAAATGATTACATTTGCAGCCAGTTTGGGAGACTTTTGGTTAATTCGGGGGCAAAAAGTAAATCCAATAAATATATATATATTTCCAGGACCCTATAGGCTTTGGAGGGCTTCAGGGGCCTGAGGGCTCCATGCTGCTCACAGGCCTCACTTATTAAGGGGATGAGACAGCCTGTCTATGTCTCTCCTCTGTGATAGGTAGAAGTGCTAGTAAGGTTAGGTCTCTGGCCACCCAATCCTTTTCTCCAAGGTGATTATGTCAGACGCTTCTGGGTCTGGTTGTGAACCTCCTGCTGCCCTTTTCCACCTTCTCTCACCCGTTTTGCTTCTTCTGTGATGTATATGTATCTTCATGCTTTACAGAGTACATATAAATAAAACAGCATGGTATCCTAAACGCCTCCCTGATTCTCTATTATAGCAAATGTACTTGCTATAGCTACTCTTACCCATTTAGTCACCTTATGGTGAAAGTGTCTCTTTTCACTATACTTCCCCCTCTGTTCAGTTTGGATCTCAGGATCATGAGGACACTGCAGCCCATTTTTTTTCCATCTCCAGTCTTCTCCAGTTTGAGTCTTGATGTTGCCAACTACATCTCACCCACAGAATCAGGTGGCAGCAGTATGAACTGGGCCAGCCATGTGATTCATTCCTCCTCCTCCTACAGATGAGGCCACTTCCCCATTAAATGGCTAGCAGAGAAACCCCATTATCCTTTTGCGAAAAAGGGAATGCATTAGGGCTCCTCATGTTTTTATATATATATATAAAAATGAAGATTTGCACTTATTAATGTGTAAAGCAACAAATTCCAGGTAATGCACTGTTGTTTTTTTAATGCTTTACTTCCATGCTCTAATCATGACAAACTCTGTTAAAAAATAATGAAGATACAAGTGAGTGAGCCTGCTGGCATTAACTCTGTATTGTTACTGATTTCAGTGTTTTCAGAATTATGCTATTTATGTCAAAGCTGAGTTTATATCCAATATTGCTGATCAATGCAGTGTTCATATATATTAAAGACCAAACTGATCTACCTTATTTGTCAAATATATTTTAAAATGATCTCAAAATCCACTGTTTTAAGGAGAAAAACCAGACCATATGATGCAGATTCAG
This sequence comes from Phrynosoma platyrhinos, assembly GCA_020142125.1. Classification (NCBI taxonomy): domain Eukaryota; kingdom Metazoa; phylum Chordata; class Lepidosauria; order Squamata; family Phrynosomatidae; genus Phrynosoma; species Phrynosoma platyrhinos. Next base: position 13,509,640 of record CM034706.1, read on the forward strand.
ATGTGTAAAATGATGTAGAGTCAAATGTGTATTATTTTGTATGCTTTTTGAAGTAGAATATGAATTTTTTAAAAACTAAAGTGAGTTCCGTCAGGAACAAGAGTTAACTATTCTGCGTGATTTGAAAGTCCATAGGAGAATAAAAATACAATGTATGATATATAGGTTGAGTTTAAATACAGTATTGAATTTAAACTCAGAGCCACTATCTGCAGTTTTGTACATGACCTATTTGGAAAAGTCTTGTTTGTTTGGGAGTTTTTTCCCAGTGGGAGAGGGAGGTATGTTCTGCAAATGGTGTGTTATTTTACTGTTGAACAGCAATTGCTATTTATTTTTTTATGACATAGTGCATCAACATGTATAGACAGCAGATCTGATAGTGCCACAAGTTGGAAACTGAAGTCTCATTTGAATGTTAGTCATTATACATCAGTATACCTGTCTCCTTACGTGTTTAATGTGATTGTTTGAGTACTGTATGTGTCCATTTCTACTTTTTTAATATTTAAAATTGCTTTTAAATAAATGTATTCAGTTGATCCCAGATATCTGTGTGGCCTTTTATTAACTGGTTTGCTAGAGGAAGAGAACTCATTTATAACAGGCCAATTTTCTAACCCTTGAATCTGCAGTGGGCCACACAGACTCCCAGAACTGGAATAAATGGGGAGATGGGCATGGCCAGTTCACTTCTGGTTTTGAAAAACAGGGGTTTTCATGTCAAAAAAGTCCACCCACTTTGTGTTCTGTACCAGGAAGAAAGCTGAATATTAGATGAAAGAATGAATGAATGAAGGGAGTGCTGTGACTTACTTAAAAGGTGACTTGCTGCTCTTTTTATGGAACCACCACTAGTACTCCTTTTCTTCTTATGACAGGACAGAGTGAGTTCACGAGCTACACAGCCTTTGGGGGCTGTACTTCATCTACCCCGATATACAGTAGTAGCATGTATATATACACACAGTTTCTTTGGTGCTCATGTTTAACTTTGGATTAATCCCTGATGAGGCCATCACAGAAATGCATACATTTACCCAGGTTCATATATGAATATACACACAATTGAATATCCTGCTCAATATATACCCACAATTGTGTGTACAGATTTATGTGGGTATTTTATTGCACCGAAGCACTTCCCTTTTGGCCTTATCTGCTATAGTGTTATGTGCCTTCAAGTCATTTCCAGCTTATGGTGATCCTACTAAGGCAAACCTATCATGGTGTTTTCTTAGCAATATTTTTTTGTGAGGCAGTTGCCACTGCCTTCTGAGGCTGAGAGAGTGTGATTAACCCAGAGTCTCCCACTGGGTTTTCATGGCTAACTGGAGATTCAAACCCTGGTCTTCTAGTCCAACCACTGCACCATGCTGCATCACAGTATTGACTGGGAATTACATATTTAATAAATAAACTGTCTCCTATTCCTTAAGAACAGCTCCCAAGTGTTATCTAAGGCATTGTTTCCTTTGCTAGAACACAAAATTATTACTCAAGATGATATGAAGTACTAGTTTGAATAGATTCAAAGCCATGTTTTTCATGGGGTTATTATGTGATATGGTCTTGGAATTTTTATTTAATCATTCTTGTCATGATTAAAAAGGGAACAGATGGAGAGCAGGTAGAAAGTGCTAACTCTTCAGGCTAAGGGGTCCCCAAACTTTTTGATCTGGGGGCCGGTTCGCTAGCCCCCAGATGTCCGGGGGGTCGGAGGCACGGCCAGAATAGTGTGCATGCATGCGTGACACCGGGCGCATGTGCACGACTCCAGGTGCCATTTTGGAAAACAATGGCACCTAATGTCATGTGCACATGCACATGACTCTAGCGCCATTTTGTATTCCAAAATGGCGCCCAGAGGCATGCATGTGCGCATGCACCTGGTGCCGCGTGCGTATGCGCGTGCCGCCGGGCACCATTTTGTCTTCCAAAATGGCATCCGGAGTCGTGCGCATGCGCACGTAATGCCGAGCACATGCGCACAACTCGGCGCCATTTTGGAAGAGAAAATGGTGTGTGGCGGCGCGTGTGGGCGGCAGCATGGCGGCAGCAGGACCAGCCATGGGCCAGTAAGAAGGCCTCGACCAGCTGAGTTCGGCCCACAGGCTGTAGTTTGGGGACTCCTGGGCTAAATGGTTAAAGTCAATATACTCTGAACCTGCTTTTGTGAAATTATTCTCTGACTTATGGTGATCCAAAGGGTCACTTTCTTGGCAAGATTTATTCAAAAGAAGTTTCTTATTGCCATCCTCTAAGGCTGAGAGAGTGTGGCTTGCCCAAGGTCACCAAGGAGATTTGCATGGCTGAGTGGGGATTCAAAACCTGGTCTCTTGAAGTCTTAACACTCAAAACTTGGTCTCCTGAAGTCTAACACTCAAACCACTACACCCTGCTACATAACACAGTGTTGACTGGCAATTAAAAAGAAGCTGTCTTCTGCTCCTTGACAGCTCCCAGGTGTTTCCATGTTGGAGCTATATTTACAAAGATGCAATGGCTATCTAATGAGTAATCATTACCAACCTGGAAAGCTTTAAAAGGGAATGATGACAGATTCATGGAGAACAATAACAATGCCTGCTAGCCGTGATGGCTGCACATTAGGAGCTACTGTGCCTCACAATACTTGTCATCTCTTCAGTGCATCAACCTGAAATCCAATCTGCCATAAACAAGCCTGTTAATGGATATTAATCATGGCAGAAACTAAGCACAAAAGGTGGTCAATGCATGTTTTCCGTGACCAGGTACCATCAGACTAGCACCTTAGGGTGAAATGAGATCTGATGCTTCACACGTTTTTGTACACGTTTAAATGCAAACAATAGTTTCTGGAGAGTGGACGATAATAACGGTCCTATCTGATGGGGGTTTGGTTCCAGGGCCCCTGTGGATACCAAAATCTGTGGATGTACAAGTCTTATTAAATACAATGGATAGTAAAATGGTGTCCCTTGTATAAAACAGCAAAATCAAGGTTGGCCTTTCTTTCTTTTTTTGTTTATTTTCAATTCATGGATGCTTGAATCCGTTGATGCAGAATCCGTGGATACAAAGGGCTGGTTGTATCAGGATTGCAGCTGAAAGCAAGCAAGAAGACATTCATTGAGAGAAGAGATGCCATTGGAATTCAAGGCTGACGAATGAGACACGGAGAAATAGAATTGGGTGTCATCAGCATAATGATAACAACCAGCACCATAACTCCGTATAATCTCACCCAGCGGCTTC
>CM034706.1:13522798-13536515 GCA_020142125.1 Phrynosoma platyrhinos
AGACCATCCTGGGAATTGTAGTTTCTTGGGGGACCAGAGCTCTCTGACAGAGGAGGCTAAATATCTTACAACACACTGCAGTTTCCAGGATTCCCTAGCATTGAGCCAGGGCAGTTCAAGCGGTCTCAGGCTGGATAATTGCTGCAGTGTGTTTTGGACCCATATGTTGGGCATAGTTGGACTGAGAAGCACCAGTTTCTGTCTAGAGGAGTGCTTTGAGCTCTTGTGTTGTCAGGTGCTACATTTTTTCTCGCATGTCCCTCCACTTTGTGGTGCCTTGTCCTCCTTTACGGTGTGGACATCTGGTCACTCTGCCCACAAGGGAGCCTAGGCTGGTGAAATGGGAAGTTGTGGAGCAAGGTGGGTCTCAGGGCTGCACCTTCTGGCTGGACGCCTTCAAGTCATCTCGGACTTATGGTAACCCTTTGTTGTGTGCTTCCAAGTCATTTTTCCTTTTTACTTATGGTGACCCTAACGCAAGCCTATCGTAGGGTTTTCTTGGCAAGTTTCTTCAGAGGCAGTTTGCCGTTGCCATCCTCTGAGGCTGAGAGAATGTGACTTGCCCAAACTCACCCACTGGGTTTTTATCTTCAAGCAGGTTCAAACCCTGGTCTCCAGAGTCCTAGTCCAACGCTCAAACTACTATAGCATGCTGGGTCTTGTATGGTGACCCTAAGGGGGACCTATCACAAGTTTTTTTTTTGGAGGGGGGAGGGCAAAATTTGTTCAGAGGGGGTTTGCACAATTATTCCTCAGAGGTTGAGAGAGTGTGACTTGCCCAAGGGCACCCAGTGGGTTTCCATGGCCGAGCAAGGCTTTGAACTTAATATAACATTCAAACCACAATATCAGACTGGCTCTCCAGGACTGCATCTACACTGTAGAAATAATACAGTTCGACACCACTTGAACTACCATGGCTCCTTCCTACAGAATCCTGGGATTTGTAGTTTTGTGCAGCACTCTGGTGGAGAAGGCTTGTTCTGTGACTTCAAGTCATTTCCGACGGATGGCAAATCGTGGGGTCTTCTTGGCAGCATTTGTTCAGAATCGGTTTGCCGTTGCCTTCCCCTGAGGCTGAGAGCATGTGACTTGCCCAAGGTCACCCAGTGGGTTTCATGGCTGAGCCAGGAATCGAATCCTGGTCTCCAGAGATATTGTGGAATGCTGTAACCATTATGCCATGCTACAGACCTTGTAAAACTACACATCCCTGGATTCCATAGGCCAGAACAGCAGCACTTAAAGTAGGGTTAAACTGCATTATTTTTACAGTTCTACAGAAGCACCTTCACCTCAGTTTGCTTTTCTTTTCATTTGTTACCTCCAGGGATCTCTCTTTCTCTCTCTCTTAAAATATTTTTATTACAATTCTACATACGTTAAGTCCAAAATCCACAAGACAGCGATTCTTTTATGGGGCCAATCAGAATATATACACACAAAAATACATGTTGCAAGCTTTCAAAGCTCCACGGGCTTCTTCGTCAGGCAAAGGTGTTAAAAATCATTTAAGGAGAAAGAAAATTATGATGATGTCAGAGTCACAGGTCTGCATTTTGTCAAGATGATGTTGTTGATAAGGGTTCCCTTCAGCCATATAACCCCAAAAAGTTCCCGTCAAATTTGGGATCCGTTGTGTTGCTTGCCTGTTGGATTGTGTTGTCTGCTAACTTGGCAGGGAGAAGGAAAAGAAATAGGCTGCAGATGCAATCTTACATAGTGTGTAAGGTGTGTGTGTGTGTGTGTGTATTGGTTTGTGTGCCTGTCCTTTCTTTAGCCAGGCTGACCGAGCAGAAATCTTTTGCTACCAAGCTTGGGAAGCATCATGGAAGGAAGGTGTGAAGTTATCCGATGTGGGGGATTGACAGTGATTATTTTCCAGTATGACGGCATACTGGCACCAATTTTTTTGTCCATTGGGTACAATTGTTGCATTTTTCCCCTCTGGAAAATTGTCAGGGATCAGGAGCCAATGGCTCAGGGAATAATCCAGTGGCAACTATTTTGAATAGCATCGGTGGAGAGGACAAAGCAGTCAGAAAGTTGTTGTTTTTGTTTATAACACTTCTTTACAGCTGCCTTTCCCTTTGTCTTTAGAACTCAAAACAAGCATAGTTAAAAAAAAATTCGCCTGACACCAAAATTGTCATTAAACTAGCATTAAATTTAAATCCAAAACATGACCATTAAAAAGAAAATGTGCATCATCTGTCATTCACCCCCCTTGACCAGTCTTCTTCATGTTGTTGTTGTTGTTGTTGTTGTTGTTGTTGTTGTTGTTGTTGTTGTGTGCCTTCAAGTCAATTTACAGTGAATCTGTCATGGGATTTTCTTGGCAAGATTTGTTCAAAGGAGGTTTGCCATTTGCCTTCCCTTGAGGCTGAGAGTGTGTCACTTGCCCAAGATCACCCAGGGAGTTGTATGGCCAAGCTGGGAATTTAACTGGTTTCCAAAGCTCAAACCACTATGTCATGCTGGCTCAGGGGTGCTGAAACAAAAATGTCTTCACCTGCCTACAAAAAGATAGCAAGAAGAGTGCTGATCTAACCTATCTGAGATGGGAGCTCCAAAGCCTAGGAGCAGCCACCAAGAAGGCCCTCTTCCTTTTCTTACTAGATGTCCCAAAAGGAATGGTGGGACATAGACAAGGGCCTCATCGGACAATCTCAAAACAGAGCCAGGCTTATACGAGGAAAAACATTCCTCTAGATAACCTGGACCGGACCTGTAAAGGGCTTTATAGTTCACAACCAGTACTTTGAATTGTGTCCAGAAGTGGCACTCAGTGGATCTGTTGCAACAAGGGAGGCCCATGCTTTGTAAACTTTAGATGAAAAAACAAAAACAAAACTTTATTCCCTCCTTTAAACAAGAACAGGAACAAGATTCTCTCCACTCCACCCAGGTATAGTTAAGTCCAGTGTCATACATAACATGGAAACATCTCTGCCCCATGCTTTCATTAAATATATAGAGAGATCTTGTAGCACCTTTGAGACTAACCCTGCTTTCATTAAAGAAAATGAAGGAATAATTAACACGGGTGAAAAGTTGGGTGGTCCAGATAAATGTCTAAATCTGGGAGGCTTCCTATTAACTTGAAGTGCCGATCTGAGAAGCAACCTTGCTTCAAAGTCTTGCAAGATGGCTCAGGCAGAGCCTCGTGAAAGTTTCGGTTACTGTCGTACTTCTGCATTTGGAAACACTACTTTCTCAGCAAGAAGAAGATGACGTTGCTCTTCTTTTGCTAAGAACTCCAGGTTTGTTCTCAACTTCGTCCATACCCCGGCTGATCAAATGTCCTAACCACAAAGAAGGGCAAAGCACTGCAAAGTGTACGCCATTCCAGAAAAATGTAGGACATGACCACAGAAAAGCTAAAAACACCCTAAGGTCCAAAAACACACTGCAGAAATAATCCAGTTTGAGACTGCTTTAACTGCCCTGGCTCAATATACTGGGAACTGTAGTTTTGTGAGACATTTAGCCTTCTCTGTCAGAGAGCTCTGGTGCCACAATAAACTACAATTCCCAGGATTCCTTAGCACTGGGCCAAGGCAGTTAAAGCAGGGTCTAACTGGATTATTTCTGCAGTGTGTTTGGGATCATAGAAATACAAATTCATGAAATGGAGGACATTTTGGAATTTCTCCTGGACAGAAGGCTGTGTCCTGGAAAAAGAGGATGTCTGGTCACCCTGTCCAAACCCTCATGCCCCAGATTTAAGATTAGCATCTGAGGGCATGTTCTGTTTTGATGGTGAGAGCTGTCAGGTTAGAGTTGGCCAGAGACTTTTTTGTGGCGGCCCTATATTTATATAGTAGTTTGTCTGGAGAAATACATTTGACTGCTTTTTGAAGAGGAGAGCTATGAATACTTGTGTATTGTTGTCTTTTGCGATAGGCTTCATCTCCTAGGGTTTTCTTGGCAAGATTAATTCAGAGGAGATTTGCCATTGCCTTCCTCTGAGGCTGAGAAAGTGTGACATGCCCAAGATCCCTTGGTGGGTTTCCATGGCCGAGCGCAAATTTGAACTCCGGTCTCCCAGGATCCTAGTCCACCACTGCACCATACTGGCTCTCTATAAAGACTTTGCAAAATCCCCATCTTCATTTGGTAATTTTGTGATGCTATGTTTTAGCCTTTTTTCTTAATAGGATGCTGTTGTCTTTTACTGATACTTGTGCATGTTATTGTTTAATGTTATTTTAATAATATGGAATTCCAGATTGCTGCTTCTTTGATATGTGATGGTGCTGTTTGAGGGAGTAAAGTGTAAGTGCCCTGAAAGGCAAATTAAATATATATCAACTAAATAAATGACCTGGCTATTCTATTCTTCAAGAATACACCAAACAGTTACATAGAAGTGTCCTGTACATCCACTTTTACTCAGCGTTGGACGTTATCACACGCGGGTCTCAAAGCGGCAAGAAAGCGGTATGGAATCAATCCAGAACTATACCGGTATAGACCCCACAAGACGGAAATTGCTATCAGACGCAACTAGCATCATTCCGCAATGAATGAAAGCAGCATTATTGCGGTATCATTCTGGTCACGCAAATGTAATTCCCCAGGAAACCGGCATTCAAAAGAACGGGGATGATGCCTCATTGGGACGGGGATGGGATGGGGTTCTCTGTAACGTCGTGTGAACACACGGGAAAAGGAACTGCAATGGGACGGGGATGGGATGGGGTTCTGTGCGACGTCATGTGAACACACGGGAAAAAAAGACGCAATGGGACGGAGATGGGACGGGGTTCTGTCTGCTTTAGACCCCGTGTGATAAGGTCCATTGCTTATGGCACAGATGTGAAAAGGTGCCCCTGCAGTTGTTTTGGGACTATGATTCCCATAATCCTTTGCCATTGGCTATGCAGACTAGGGCTTATGGGAGTTGTAGGCCAAAAACCTCTGGAGTACCATGGTTCCCTACACTAATTAGCTCCAGCAATCCAGGGTTTAACATCAGAGGCTACTACTGCACTGCAGAATTCACGCAGTTTGATACTGCTTTAACTGCCATGGCTCCATCCTATGAAATCCTGGGATCTGTAGTTTGTTGTGGCACCAGAGCTCTCTGACAGAAGGCTAAATATTCCACAAAACTACACATCTTAAAATTCCATAACATTGAGCCATAGCAGTTAAAGCAGTGTCAAACTGCATTAATTCTGCAGTGTAGATGCGGCCAGTCTCCAACCAAATTTGGAAATGTTGGGATTCTTTCCTAGAGTTAAAACTAGCATTCTGATGTGTCTTTCCTCTGACAACCCTGTTAGGCTTTTTCTCGTAGCTTTTACAGATGCTTGGAAAACTGCTTTCCCCCTCTTTCTTAAGTGCAACTCATAGAATAAACCAGCCATTATGGCAATTCAACATCCTAGCTGTATGTGTATGCATGTCAAGGAGTTGCGGTTATTTTGGGTGGTTGTTTTGCATTTACGATTCTCTCCATATCCCACTGCTTATACCCCCCCCTTTTTTTTTTCTTTCTTTCTGTAAAAGTTGCATTAGAGAGGAATAAGTGGATTGCTGTACTCAGCCTTGACTGGCAGAGTTAGGAAGCCTCTATCTGGAAGCACACATAGCTTAAGAGATATTGAAGTTCTGGGTCTCCTCTGGATCACTGATGCTGTTTTTTGGATGATGGCTCTGAAACTCCCTATGTACAGCAAAGAAACATCTTTACAAAAACTGTCATGAGTCAAACTACTGGTTCTACCAAGGCCAGTATTGTCAACCCGGCTTGGCGGTGGTTCTCAGTTAGGACCCTTCCTTGGATTCAGGTAGGAATCTTCTCTGGCCCTGGTGGTCTCCCATTCAAAATCCTAAACAGGCCTGACCCTGCTTAGCTTCTGAAATCAGATGAGATTTGGATGTCCAGGGTAGTATGGCAGTACAAAAATTGGGAAAGGGTGTGTGTTCACACCCGCCATCTTGGTCCCCCCTCCCTGCCGCTGATAGTTTCATGATGAATTAGAAAAATAGGAAGCTGCCTTATTCCTCCCTGCCATTTACTGATGGTTTCCTTAACCTAGCCTAACCTGTCTAGCTTCTGAAATTAGACAAAATTAGGTATGTTACAGGTGTTATAGTTGCATGAATTTGTGACGTGTTTTTGTGTGCCCTTCCATATTGCTAGCGTTGCCCATTATAACAAGAGTGAGCAGCTTCTTCAGTAGTACTCCCGAATTTACCTGTTACTTGCTACATTATACATTTGACTTTTGGCATCCTCTGGGGTTTGCTTCCAATACACCCTGTGGATCCCAAAATCTCTGGATGCTTAAATCCAATTACATAAAAGGGTGTCTCTTATATAAAATGGCAAAACCAAGGTTTGCTTTTTGGGGAAAAAAATTGGGATGTGAATATTTTCAAACTGTGGTCCGTTAAATCCATGAATGCAGAATCCACAGATACAGAAGGCCAACTGTACTTTCCTTGTATGCATGAACCAGGGCTGGCCCTACTGTTAGTCATATTGAAGCAGCTGTCCCATGAAAGGAGCACAAATCTACTAATCCAACCATCCATGACTTAGAAATATATTTTTTAAATATATACTGTAAATTCCAAAAAGGAAACCTTGATTTTGCCATTTCATGTATGGGACACCATTTTACAGCGTCACTATATTTAATGGGACTCGAGCATCCGTGGATTTTGGTATCAATGGGAGGAAGGGGCTTGGAGCCAAACTCCAGCAGATACCAAGGGCCCACTGTACTTTGTTGTGATTGTGTTGGTATTTCCAAGGAGATTGAGAGAGCCCTTCATGGGATTTTCTGCTGCATGTGTTAAACAAATTGGCCTGGTTTAGGGTATGATTCAGCTTCCCATGAGTGGGGCTCACACCCTCCTCATGAGGAATGACTCCCAGGTTACTACAGTACATTTAGTTGTACATAGCTGTTGCACAGGGTTGCAGCCCATACATTTTGCTCTCTGGTTGTGCGTGTTCTCCGAAACTGGTTGTAATCATCTGAGCATCCGTAGCTGCCACATGCCAGGCCACTTAACTGTAGACTGAGCGGGTTAGATTTCCTTCAAATAAAAGCAGATTATCCCCTTATGTCAGAGCAGATGCTGAGCCCAAGACTTTCCGGCTGTGTCGGCTGGCTTATCTCAATTCTACATCTGTTATGGGCTAAAACAACTTGCGGTTTTGATTCTCTGCTGAACTTGAAAGGGACTGGCTTGAAGGAGGACACTGGCTTTGGCTTCAGGGCTTCTGAGAATCCCAGAATCTCAGGCTGCTGTCACACTGCAGAAATAATGCAGTTTGATACCACTTTAACTGCCCTGTGTAAATCAGAGTTGGGAAAAGTGCAGCCTTCCAGATGTTGTACTGCAACTTCCATCAGCCTCAGTGCTGTGAAATTCTGGGATTTGTCATTTTGTGAGATATTTCGCCTTCCCTGTCAGAGAGCTTTGGTGCCCCACCAAACTACAAAGCCAGAATACCATAGCATTGAGTTATGACAGTTAAAGTGGTGTCAAACTGCTTTATATTTGCAGTGCGGCGGCAGCCTTAGAGATGGAAGGGATCACAAGGGCTATCTGTACCAAACTCCCCTCCTAGGCAGGAATAAACAATAAAGCATTCCTGAAAGATCTCCATTCAACCTCTGTCTAAAGTCTTCCAAAGACGGAGAGTCCACCACCTTCCGAGGCAGTCTATTCTGCACTCAGACAGCTCCCACAGTAAAAATAATTCTTTCTAACATTTCGGTGGAATCCCTTTTCCTTCAATTTGAGTTGGCCTCTATGTTGAAGTTGCAGCTGCTAAGGCAGCGTTGACTTATGCCAACCCTATGAATGGTTGACCTCCAAGATACTCTCTTATTAACAGCCCTGCTAAGGTCCTGCAAACTTAGGGCTGTGACTTGGTTGAGTCAGTTCAGCTGCAATACAGTCTTGCAATACAGTCTTTCTTTCCCCTCCTTAATACCTTCTACTTTACCCAGCATTACCATATTTTCTAATGAGACATGTCTTATGATATGTGCAAAGTATGATAGCAACAATTCTGTTATTTGGGCTTCTAGTGGGAATTCAGTCTTAATTTGCTCTTGGACCCATTTATTTATCCCTTTTATCTGTCTTTGTGCTTTGATTGTGTATTCCTATTGCTTTGATAGTATATTCCTGCATGGCAGAGGGTTGGACTGGATGGTCCTTGCGGTCTCTTCCAACTCTAGGTTTCTAGGAGTCTACAAACCAAGATATAGAAAATCTTTTAAATATTTTGACACCTTCCTCGCCCACTTGAAAGTTATGCAAAAAATCACCTGTGGTTATCATTTTGCTCATTCAAATACATTGGTCATTTTGACCAGTCAACTAGGGATGCATTCGCACTGCAGAAATAATCCTGTTTGGCACCACTTTAACTGCCCTGGCTCGATGCTGTTGAATTCTGGGGATTGTAGTTTGTTGTGGCTACAGAGCAGAGCATTTTGTAAGTCTCTCCGAAGAATTTCACTTGGTGCCAGCCTTAAAGTCTTACTTGTGATGACAGATGACTTTTTCTGTTCGCCTGGTCCTTCCCATGATGATTTCTTAGAGATTTGCCTGACTGGCGTTTGCTTTTTGTAATTTACAGTTTCTGCAGCCGCTGTCATGTCTACATTCCTGCTGAAGGTTTTCAACAAGTTTGCTCCTCCTTGGGAGTCTTGGGTCGAAGGGCAAAATAACAAGCAACTGTGTTCCTGGTAAAAATAAATGGTCTGTGGGCGTTTGGTTGATCCAAGATGTTCTGTGAGCTCAAAGCTTTACTCTCAGCCCAGATACCCCACAAGACCATTATCATGTAAGACCACCAGTTCGAATTTGCTCACTCTGAGCAGCTTTAAGCCTGGCTGAAGCCCTCGTTTGCAAAATCATGGAAAACTATATTTTTCTATGATATACAATCAGCCCTCCTTATGCATGTTTTTTTTTTTTTATCCACAGATTCAAGCATCCACAATTTGAAAATACTAGGAAAAGTATAAATTCCAAATAGCAAACCTTGATTCTCTATTTTATATAAGGGACACCATTTTGCTATGCCATTGTATTTAATGGGACTTGAGCATCCATGGATTTTGGTATCTACAGCAGGCTCTGGAACCAAACTGAGCAGATACCAAGGGCCCACCGTATAACACTTGTTCTTGTTGTTGTTGTATGCCTTCAAGTCGTTTCCGACGTATGTCGACCCTAAGGGGGAACCTATCATAGCGTTTTCTTGGCAAGTTTCTTCAGAGGGGGGTTGCCATTGCCATTCTCTGAAGCTGAGAGAATGTGACTTGCCCAAGGTCACCCACTGGGTTTACATGATTGAACCGGAATTCGAACCTTGGTCTCCCAGTATCCTAGTCCAATGCTCAAACCACAACACCACACTGGCCGTCTAGTGCCTGTGTGTAAATCAGAGTTGGGAAAAGTGCAGCCTTCCAGATGTTGTACTGCAACTCTCATCAGCCTTCAAAATTCACTGATGGAAGAATTGCCGTCTAACATCTGGACGCTATCTTGTCGCTCACTCTCTCATCTAGGGTCACCAGTTCTGGATCACCTGAGATCTAAGGATGGGTCCTACTGATATCATTTATTTGACATAAATGACATTTATGGGGGTGTTGTACTGTTGTAACTGTACTCTTTTTATGCACTTTTATCTTTATTTAATTGCATTACATTCTTTTAATGAGTGATGTGTTGTGTATTGTAAAAGTTTAATTCTATTTTTAGGCTCACTTTTGTATGTTTTTAGCTGTATGGTTCTTTTAAATTGTAAAATGCTTTCAGTCCCATTTTTTTTGGGGAAAGTGAGATATAAATTATAATTAGTATTATTATCAATAGTAATAATAATACTGTTTTGTTGTCATTGTTGTTTGATTTTTAAGTAAAATCCAAAATTGCAAATGAAGATAGAAGTAGGAGAGAACAAATATTCATTTTGAAAGATTTATATGTAGTAGAAAGTGAATCAAATTTAACTCTGTCTCTGGAGGCCAGTGTGGCGAAGTGGTTTGAGCATTGGGCTGCAACTCTGGAGACTAGGGTTCGATTCCCGCTTAGCCATGAAACCCACTGTGTGACCTTAGGCAAGTCATGCTCTCTCAGCCTCAGAAGAAGGCAATGGCAAACCATCTCTGACCAAATCTTGCCAAGAAAACCCTATGATAGGTTCGCAGTAGGGTCACCATAAATTGGAATTGACTTGAAGGCAGACAACACACATTCACTGGACACTTGCCTTGGTTTCTGCATCTGTGACCCATCCATTGCTCTTATCATCCCAGTCAGGTAAAATCACAGGCACAGGAAGGTTGTTGTTGTTGTGTGCCTTCAAGTTGTTTCTGATTTATGGTGATCCTATCATGGGGTTTTCTTGGCAGGTTTCTTCAGAGGGAGGTTGCCATTGCCTTCCTGTGAGGCTGAGAGTGTGTGACGTCCAAGGTCATCCAGTGGGTTTCCATGGCAGAGAATGGATTTGAGCCCGGATCTCCAGAGTCCTAGTCCAGAGCTCAAACCACTATACCTTGGTGGCTCTCACATAGGAAGGTGTCTAAGAGTCCTTCCACACTGCAGAAATAATCCGCTTGGACACCACTTTAACTGCCATGGCTCGACGCTATGGAATTTGTGGGAATTGCAGTTGGTTGTAGCAAGGCTCTGGTGCCACAACCAACTACACTTCCCAGAATTCCATAGCATTGAGCCCTGGCACTTAAAGTGGTATCAAAACAGATTATTTCTGCAGTATGGATGCAGCCCAGGAGATACTGCAAATCAGACCTTGGTTATGCTTATGCTAGTTGGGGGGTTCTTGGAGTTTGTAGTCTTGAAAAGGAACCCTTCCAAGTCCCGTTGCAGGGTTTGCTCCAACCTGATGCCAGATCTGTTTTATATCTTTAATAATTTTTTAGGTCAAGGCACGGGAGCAAGTCAGAGTCAGATGTTTTCGGCAGTCCTGGCATGGGAGGGAATCAGGTTTGCAGTCCCAGCCTGAACTCATCTGTAGATCCTGCTCAGTGAGGTTTTGCAAAACCCTCTCAGCTATTCCATGTCAGTGGTTTCCCAATGGAACAAATTTTTAAAATTAAAAACGTGTCCCACACCCCAAGGGGGAAGTATGCTCTTGGTGGTGTTTTTTTTCCAGAGCAGTTGAACAGGAAGTTTTTTTCTCCCTGGTTGGCTTGTGACACAAGTTCCCCAGTGGGTTTCTTTCCCCTTTCCTTTTTTACTGTATGAGGCTTCATTGCTAATAAGTAGCCCCACCACTTCCAGTTTCTATGCAAATGTCGCATTCTCTTGGTGCAAAGCCTGTTGCCGAAAAATCTCCCTCTTTGGTCTTAAATGCACTCCCCTAGTCTTAAAAAAACAAACAAACCCCAATCTCTCTTGGGCTGCATCCGCACTGCAGAAATAATTCAGTTTCGCGCCGCTTTGTTATGTCTCAGTGCTATGGAATCCTGGTAATCGTAGTTTCTTGGGGCACCAGAGCACTCTGACAGAGAAGGCCTAATGTCTCACAAAACTACATCTCCCAGGATCCCATAGCACTGCCCCAGGGCAGTAAAAGTGCTGTCAAACTGGATTATTTCTGCAGTGTGCGGATGCAGCCACGGCGTTCTAGATGGCAACAAAGAGCCCTATGACACTACGCTGTTATAGTGTTGCTATTCCACTTTAGCTGCCTTGGCAACGTAGTATGGAATCCTGGGATTTGCAGTTTAGGGAGAGGCATTTTGAATTCTAAGCCAGAGATCCCTGAACTGAAAACTCCCAAATTCCACAGAATGTTGCCGTGGCAATTAAAGTGGAATAATAGTGCTATAGCAGTGTAGTCTCTGATAAGACCCCAAAGGATCTATAAAACCACCATGAAGTTATCCAGATAATTTTGAATCTAATTATATTAATTTCTGCCTGCTTCTCTTCCCCTTCTGTCCTGGCTGTTGCTTAGTTATCATGATCATTATTATATATGCATTCATCTGCATCCTGCCTTTGCCCAGAAACTAGAATTTAAGGGGTTTTTTTTCCTGAAAAATTAAAGCAAACACAGATATAAGCACTTCCAGGGAGTTATTGCTAAAATGCAGTTTGGAATGTCCATGCAATTAAATACCTTTAAAATAAATCCATTGAAAGACAACTGAGAAAATTAAATAAAACAGTACTCTGCTAAAAGCCCTTCCTCAAGGCCTGTCAAAACAGATGGGTTTTCAGTTGTTATTGTTGTTGTTGTGTGCCTACAAGTTGTTTCCAACTTACGGCAGCCCTACACTGAACCTATGGTGGAGTTTTCTGGCAAGATTTGCTCAAACGTGTTTTGCCATTGCAGGCTGAGGCTGAGAGCATGTGACTTGCCCAAGGTCACCCAGTGGGTTTCATGGTCAAACTGGGAATTGAACCCTGGTCTGGAGTCATAGTCTAACAGGACAGAAATAGCTTCCCTAAGGAGAGAGTTTGAAAGTCTTGGAGCAGCCACCAAGGAAGCCTTTTTATATATATATATAAAAACTGTATCTTTAGGATCTTTCGTCCAACCAAGACGAAAAGGCTGTGGGCAAATAAGTTCAGATAAAAGAGAAGGAACTTGCCACAGTTTGCAAGGATTAAGTGATTTCTTGCTGTAACTTGCAAAGACTCTGTGTGCATGTGTGCATATGTGCATCTACGTCTGTGTCTATCTATCTCTGCATTTACTTATCTTCTCTCTCCCCAGAAATTGTGGGACAAGGACTCACCCTCCACTCTGCTTTGCATCCACCTTCTGGCTAGAAGCAAGTTTGTTGTGTGCCTTCAAGTCATTTCTGACTTATCACAGGGTTTTCCTGGCAAGATTTGTTCAGAGAGGGGTTTGCCCTTGCCTTCCTCTGAGGCTGAGAGAGTGTGACTTTCCCAAGTTCACCCTGTAGAGAGATCTCGTCACACCTTTGAGACTAATTGAAAGAAAGAAGTTGGCAGCATGAGCTTTCGTAGACTTCAGTCTACTTCCTCAGATGCATTTGGTCACCTTGGGGGTTTCCAGAGTCAAGCAGAGATTCAAACCTTGTGCATTCAGCCCTCTGTATCCTAATGGAATCCTATTTATTCACGGATTCAAGCATCCATGGCTTGAAAATATTCAAAAAAGTGTATAAATTCCAAAAAGCAAACCTTGGTTTTTGCCATTTTATAAGGGACACCATTTTGCTCCCCACTGTATTTAATAATAGCACTTGAGCATCCACAGATTTTGATTTCTATGGAGGGTAGTTGGGTTCCTGGAACCAAACCCCAGTGGATATACAAGTGATAGATACCACAATACAATCCTGTTGATTTTCTTGATCAAACTTTTAATTAGTAAACATACTTTTCTTTAAGAATAATACTGCTGAAGGGAAACTGTGTTACAACACTGTAATGTTAATTTTTTAAAAAAAGAAAAAGTTCAGCTAACCAATTGACAGACCTAATGGGAAATAACTCATTCTCGATTAATACCCAGAACCATCAATCTCCTGGTTTCGTGACACTACTTCCCCTCTGATCTGGTGCGGAAGAGAAGTAACCGAGATCCTTGCTGTGCTAAAACCATGCTACAAAAGGAACTTTTTGCAGCCATTTTGGCAGAGGAGGACAGTCCCATCCCTTTTGGTTTTGCTTTCAAAATGAGGCATGCAAAACCAGGTGCAGTGGTTTGAGCATTGGACTA